>JAJOZX010010323.1:0-133853 GCA_023014485.1 Bathynomus jamesi | reverse complement strand
CTGTCATGGACCGCACCCTGCTTCATCCCGCTCTTGCCCGTCCTTCCTCTTTGAGAGGGAGGTTCGGGCCCTCTGTTCATCAGAATTTCTCAGCGCTCGGGAGGCGCGGGACCGGTTGCGTGGCCGCGAGGCCCGGCGTGGTACCTCGTACGCCGAGGCTCTCCGTCCGGCCGCCGCCGGCCCAGACCCCGTCCTCACCGGCGGTTCCCGACGCGCCTCCACTCACCGTGTCCGCTACTCCCTGTCTATCCTCTGCCGCCCAGCGGACTCCCGCCGCGGCTCCCTGTACTACCAGCGCGTCCCCACGTGCTCCCTCCGCGAACGCCGATGCTTCGTCGGCAACCCCCCCTGCCCCTTCTACGCCCTCTCCACCGGCGCTTTCGGCCACCCCCATTCCGGACCGTGACCCGCCGTCGCCCATGCGGGCCGCACGACGGAGGGGAACGGGCCGCAAGCGCCGCGCCAATAGTGACCCCGAAAGGTTCGAGGCCATAGGCCTCGCATCACCTTCCTCTCCCAGACACAAACGCCCCCTTCGCCCTACCATCCCGGTGTCCTCACCGTCCCCGCTGCGCAACCGTTATGGACGCTCCCCCCTGGGGTCCCCGACGACCCTCGTGGTGGGGGCGGAGATACATCCCTCACCGGTTCGGTCGATGGACCCACTGGAGGGGGAACTCGCCCGCCTGGTCGGCGTGGGTGGGATGAGCACGCCCCCGCGCGTGACCTACCCCACCTCTCTCCTTGACCTGCCTATGCATCCGGGTGAGGTATCCTTTTCCACTCCCCCTTGTAGTCCAGCCTCCCTGCACCTCCGGTGAAGGGAGGGGCCTTCTGGATACCCCTCACATCCCCTTCTCTGCATCGCTCTCCCCCGGGCGTCCGGGTGACTCCTCTTCAGGAGGATTTGCCGGCGTCAGTTTCCACATCGCCCCCCCGTCGGGGTGACCCTCGCCTTCGCCCACGTTCGGCGTCCCCCGTTGGGCCCCGGGGCTTTCCAATCCCCTTGTTAATCTCGGGCCGCCCGATCGGCCCACCCACCCCATAACCATCCGTTTCGCAGACTTTCCTACCCCTCCATATACTTCGCTCCTGCAGTGGAACATCCGCGGGCTCCTGGTAGGCCTCGAGAGTCTCTTCTCTCCTGGCCTCCAGGTGTCCGGCGTGTTTCTGCCTTCAGGAGACGATACTGGGCTCCCGTTCCCTCCCTCGAGTGTCCGGCTACTGCGGGCTCCCTTCCCCGCCTCTCGATGGGGCGGGTAGGGGGGGCTCCGCGGTCTTCGTGCACCGCTCCGTCCCTTTCCGCCCCCTCCCGCTCCGTACTGTCTTGCAAGCTGTGGCCGTGCGCCTTTCTTTGTGGCGTCAGCTCACGGTCTGCTCTCTTTACCTCCCCCTAACGTACGCCCTCCACCCGATTCTCTCCGTGACCTAATTCTGCAGCTTCCCCGCCCTTTCCTGCTTCTCGGGGACTTCAACAGTCGGGACCCGGCCTGGGGGGACGTTTGCTCCACCTTTCTCTCCGGGACCCTTCTCTCCCTTATGGACGAGCTAGAGTTCACCTTTCTGAACGATGGCTCCCCAACCTGCCTCCACTCGGCCCATGACAGTTTCACCTGTATTGATCTTTCCCTGGTTTCCCTCGATATCGTGACGGAGTTCACCTGGGAGGTCCTGCCGGATTCTTCCGGCAGTGACCATTTCCCTGTGTGTCTTACCCCAACCCGTCTCCTCCCCCCCACCTCTGTCCGCCCGCGCTGGCTGTTCGCCCGAGCGAAATGGGCCTCATACACGAGGTGCACGGCGATCTCGCCGTCCATTCCTGCCTTTCCCTCCGTTAGTGAGGCCCTCGCCTTTCTCGAAAGCAAGATCCTCTCGGCTGCCACCAGTTGCATCCCCCGTACCTCAGGCTCCCCCAGGCCGCGCAGCGTCCCATGGTGGACCCCAGAGTGCTCCCGTGCCGTTCAGGAGCGGCGCCGTGCTGGCCGTCGCTTCTACCGGACCCGCCAGCCGGAGCATAAGATGGCGTTTCAGCGCCTGAAGGCAGTGGCCCGTCGGGTCTTGAAACTAGCCCGGCGTACCTCCTGGCGGAGTTACGTGTCCGGGATCTCCTCCTCGACCGCCCCCTCGACTGTTTGGCGCAAGGTGCGTAGCTTTGAGGGGACCCGTGTCCCCCCTCGACCCCCGGTGCTTCGGGTCGGGGACGACGAGTTCGTGTCCGATCCGGAGGCCGTCGCGAACGCACTCGCGGCGCACTTCGCAGCCATCTCCAGTTCCGATTCCCCCCACTCCCGCCGCGACCCACCGGAATTTCCACCTCATAGGGATGACCCCTATAATCACCTCTTCCACATGACAGAGCTTCGGGAGGCCCTCCGCCCCGACGCTCCTCCGCCCCCGGCCCCGATAATATCCCCTATGACTTGTTACGGCACCTCCACCCCTCTGCTCTCAGCTTTCTACTGGACCTCTATAACCGGATTTGGTTGGAGGGTTCATTTCCGGACCGATGGCGTGAGTCCATCGTCGTCCCCATCCCGAAGCCCGATAAAGACCCCTCACTCCCGTCGAACTATCGCCCCATTTCCCTAACATGCTGTGCCTGCAAGGTGATGGAGGCGATGGTCGCCTCGCGGCTGTCCTTTACCTTGGAGGCGAGTGACCAGTACCCTGCTACCCAGGCTGGTTTCCGGCGCTTCCGGTCTACCACCGACCCCCTCCTTCTCCTTAGCCATGACGTGCAGGAGGCTTTCTCCCGGCGTCAATTTGTACTCGCCGTCTTTTTCGACCTCCAGAAGGCCTACGATACTACCCGGCGGAGCGCGGTCTTCGACTGCTTACGCTCCCTGGGTTTCGTAGGCTTTCTCCCTTCCTTTATTTATAACTTCTTGTCCGCCCGTTCTTTCCGCGTCCGCATCGGTTCTGCCCTCTCTGACCGCTTTCCGTTGGAGGAGGGTGTCCCTCAGGGTAGTGTCCTTAGCGTCTTGTGTTTCTCACTCGTGATGAACACAGTCGCTACGGTCCTGCCTACATCCGTTCGTAGCTCCCTCTATGCCGATGACCTGGCTATCTATTGCTCTGGCCGCCTCCCGTCTTTGGCTGAACGTCGGCTCCAGCTAGCCATCAACGCGGTGGTTCGCTGGGCGTCCTCGGTTGGCTATGCTTTCTCACCCTCTAAGTCTTCCAGTATGCTTTTCCGTCCTCGGCGCCTCCGTCTGTCGCATACCTTCGCCCTTACCCTTGCCGGCACTCCTCTTCCCCTCGTCCCATCCGTTAGATTCCTGGGTATGACCCTCGACGGATTTTTCGGTTGGGTTCCACACCTTAGGCGGTTGCGGCAAACATCTCGCCGCACCCTCTCCCTTTTGGGTCATCTGTCCCACACGACCTGGGGGGCGGACAGGCGTACTCTGCTGCGCCTGTACACCTCCCTGGTGCAATCCCGTGTCGACTACGGCTGTGTGGTCTACAGCTCCGCCTCCTCTCCGGCACTCCGTATGCTGGATCCTCTTCTCCACCGTGGCCTTCGCCTGGCGTCGGGTGCCTTCCGCTCGTCCCCTGTCGCTAGTCTTCAGGTGGACTGTGGACACCCCCCCTGCCCCTTCGCCGGGGCCTTCTCATGGCGAAGTGTTACCTTCGCATCTGCCGCCTTCCGATGTCCCTACTCTTCTCCGCGATCTCCCAGGCGCTACCCCGGCCTGACACGTGGCATTTCGCTGCCTCTCTGGCCGAGATTTTCTCGTCCCTGGGGATCCCCCCACCCTCTATTCTGCCGTTCTCCTTCGATCTGTCGCCCCCCTGGCGGACCACCCCTATCTGCCGTTGCCAGGCGCTCCGTGGCCTGCGTAAGGAGTCTCTTCCTGCCGTCCTCCGGTCTTCTTTTCTGGCCCATCTTCCCGTCCATTCGGACGACGTTCCCGTCTACACCGACGGCTCGCGCTCCCCTGCAGGTGTCGCGGCCGCCGTCTTCTCTCCGTCATTGTCACCTACCTCCCGGGGTATCCCCCTGCCGGTTCAGGCCTCCATCTTTTCCGCGGAGCTCTTTGCCCTTCTGGAAGCCCTCCGTCTGGTATCGGGTTGTTCGCGGTCCTCCTGTACCATTTTTTCGGACTCGCTGAGCGCCCTTCAGGCGCTCGAGCGCTATGATTCCCCGGACCCCCTCGTACGCCTTATTCAACAGGAGTACCATGTCCTGCACACCGTTCACCGGATCCGGGTCACCTTCTGCTGGGTTCCCGCCCATGTTGGTGTTTCCGGTAATGAGGCGGCGGACCGCATAGCCCGGTCCGCCGCCTCGCTGCCTCCCCTCCCCCGCCCGCTCCCCTTCTCAGACTATGTGCAGGTCTTTCGTTCCTTTTACGACCGCATGTGGCAACAGTCCTGGGACGATGCCACCGGAAATAAACTCTGGTCCATCCGCCCCCGTCTGTCATATTGGGTGTCCTCTTTCCACCGCTCCAGACACAAAGAGGTCGTCCTTGCGCGGCTTCGCATCGGCCATACGCGCCTCACGCACGGCTATCTTATGTTCCGGCAGGAGGCTCCTCGTTGCCTCCTGCCAGTCGCCCCTCACCGTCTCTCACATCCTTGTGGAATGCCCCACCCTGTCGTCAGTACGTCGTCGCGCCTTCCCGTTCCTTTCTGATTTCCCCCTCCCCGAACGTTTACGCCTTATGCTCGCTGAGAGCCCTCTCTTCTCGCTTGACCGTCTTTTCCTCTTCCTCTCCCAATCTCGCATCCTATCTGAGCTTTAGGTGACTTCTCACCTGTAGTCCGCTGTTCTCCCTTTTCTAGTGCCTTTTCTCCGTCTCCGTTTCTCTTTCTCGTATTCCGCCTCGCCATGATATCCGCTACCATATAGCGGGAAGTGGCGGTAAACGCCCCAATACAAAAAAATATATATATATATATATATATATATATATATATATATATATATTAAAATTCAATGTATGAACATTGTAAACGTAAACAACAATATATATACATAAACAATTTATGAAGCTCCGTCAAATTGAGAAGGAAATTATGCACCGTCACAACTAATTATATATCATATTATCCTTCAGATTTAGAATTATACGAGTAAATGTAGTATTGTTTTGCAAAAGGATTTTTTTCCTATTAACATTTGATGTTGTCAGATTTATTTTATGAAGCCATTTTTACTTGTGACCTTAACATTTGGTGTTAGAGATTTTACTAATTGTCTGCTTATGAAATATCAATCAAAGTATACCTTTCAACCTTTCAAATGTTCCATGCGATGATTCCTCACTTCACGAAGGTCAAGCTTGTCACCCCTCCTCTCGAATTGGCCTGGTGAAGTAGAGAGTTGGTTTTTTTTTTTTTTTTTGCTCTCCACCTCACATAGCCAGGTACGCCCGGCTCATCTGGGATTGTTCTGAGCCAAGCATCTAATCTTCTTTTGAAGATATCCATCGCAACACCACTCGTGTTCTTAAGTTCCTTGGGCAGTTGGTCAAACAGTCTTGGTCCTCTCACAAGAAAACTTTTCCTTCAGGGTTGAGGATGTTCCCTGTTTAGCTTTAATTTGGGAACACGACGCATTCTTCCTTTTCTACTTTCCACTGTTGCTTTGGGGTTATAGGGTTCAGAGTAAGATTAGGGGCTAGTTCCTCTATTATTTTCCAAGTGTAAATAATGGTGTACCTCTCCTCTTTCCAGTGAATATAAACTTAATTCACGTAACCTTTCCCAGTAATTTAGTTCTTTGCATCCATTGATCTTGGCTGTGAAGGTTCTCTGAATCCCTTCTAGCTGATTAACGTCTTTTTTATATGGGGATGTTAGGACCGAGCAGTATTCCAACTTGGATATGATCAGTGTTTTAAAACAAAATGTGTCCCCTCCCCTCCATATTATTTTACAAATTCAAAATATAAAGTTTTAAATCTTTTAATAAAAAAAAATATATATATATATATATGTGTGTGTGTGTGTGTGTGTGTTCAAAAATCGATTAGACGCATATGTTGATAGATTGGGTATAGTTTAAGGTAGTAAAATTAAGGCTTTGTGGTTCGGAACCCACGTAAAATTGTAGGTCCTCTCCGCCACCACGGAGGACATGCACAATACACAATTACGAACACAATTAGGTAGACCAGCCATGAATGGATCCTAGGGTCTTTGTTGGTCCGAAACATTATAACATAACAGTATATAATTGAACATTTCCATACAGATGAAGTTGCTGCTGGCTTTGATGTTCATTTTGTTTTTGGCTGGATCTGAAGCCCTGAAATGTTTCGATTGCACGGACTGCAGAGAAAAGGTTGGCAGACCCAAAACATGCGCTGCTCAAGAGAACGTTTGCTTGGTCAGTTGTAGTTTTTACTTTTTAACGCCAAAACTTGTGCTTCATGGATTTTAATACTATATATATATATATATATATATTAGGTAATCATAGTTCATGAACGCCTTAAATGTAGAAAGAACTTTATATGAACTAGAAATATAGTATATTTATTGTTGATATGAACGCTATATATGTTGTGTATTCAGTGGCGTAGCTAGGATCGGAAGTGCCTGTGGCAACATTTCACTGATGGAGTCCCCCTCCGAGGTGGGCCCATCAGTGAAATTTTAAACTTTACGTGCTGGTTAATTTGGAACCAAACTATATGTAAAACCAATTAAGTTTCTTTGTCTAATTAATCAAATATAATGAATGAGCAAGAAGGGTTAGATTTTTTAATGTGAAGAGAAAAATTCAGCTAGATGGAGTATATCAAGTATTTCAAAACATACGAAATCACTATTAGCAAAAATAAACATAGAAGAGTTTGAGACAGGTTACATGAAATTTATGAATATAATATAAAAAAGTATCTCAAAATCTTTCTTCCTTGCTTTCACCTCCGCAAAATTATCTGATTTCTTTCGTGGAGTTGCTGGAAATAGAAAAAAACAGAAAAAATATTTCTTTTGTTTTTTCTAAATTTTGAAGAATATAAACTAAGACGCGGGGGCCCCAGAAGCCCTTCGAGCCTCTGGGTCCGTGGCATTTTTCCACCAACGCCACCCTATTGCTACGTCAGTGTGTGTATTGTCCGTTCATGATGTGTTGTATGTCTTCTTTGAGGTTTTTGTGAGAATACAACTACGGTCTTTTTAGTTCTAGTTATATGTGAATTTTTTAAGTAACTCATAATTAGTGGGTACAAATTGATGTGAAAAATGTGATTAATACGAAAATTTTCAGTCGTACTAAAAATTTGGATTTTTAAAATTTATTTTATGAAGTGTATGAAACGCTTAACTTTGAAAACAAGGTATAGACAAACCTAAAGCCTAAATTATCCTAATTTGTTTAAAAATTTAGATAGTGGTGTTTCAGTACGAGCAGTGTGCAAACTGAAAAAAGGAAAATCGGCAGGAATTGATGGGATGTGTAGTTAAATTATTAAATGGGGAGATAGAATAGTGCTTGAATTGTTATGGAAAAGCTGTAAAAAAGCTTTAGGTGCTTCAGGTGATTCGATAAAGAACTGAAGAGTGTCTATTAAGTATGGCTGGAAAAGTACGAGTATGTGGAGTCGTGGTGATAGTTCGAAAGATTATAGAGCCATTGGGTGAAGATGAACTTAAGTGACCTTAAGAAAGTCAGTTGTGTTGTTCAAGTGTTTGCAGCTGATTGAGAAATTAAGTGATAAGAAGAAAAATGTGTATATATGCTATTTATGGATTTGAAAAAATATAAGAGAAAGTGAATTGTGAAGTGTGTGTAAGTAGTATGGGCGAAAATACGACGAGTGAAGGTACTTAGGGGCGGCACTCTGAGAAGGAATATTTTTAATCCCTTTTAATTTACAGGGAACACTTTAATCCGTTAATGGCTTTTTAATGACCACAAGAAAGACGGCAATTTTTTTACGTTAAAATTAAACAAAATAATATACGTAATAGTATGAAGTTTAGGGGACCATTTTAATGGTTCAAAATATTCAAAGATTTTATAAACAAAGTAATATAAATAAATATGAAGTTTAGGGGCCACCCCACCGCCGCAGCTCTGTTTTACGAAGCTTTAGTAATAATATGATGAAGATTACAGGCCACTGAACACACCCGTCGTCAATGTGTTTTAATCGTCACATCCATAACCCATCTTAAACCGCATACAACCTACAAATCACAAATTTTCAGTGTTGCTTTTTATTATAACTTATTTAAAAAATGTGTTATTTACCAAGTAGACATCTGAAAATTTTTTAAAGCCGAGTAACACTTCCGATAAAAAGATATTCACAGTTTAAAGACAATAACGCTTCAAATAAAAATATATTCTCTTTAAAAATAAATTCAACACTTCAAATATAAATGTACAAAAAGTAGAACGACACTTTAACACAACTCTAGTCGCAAACAAAAGAAATTCATCAGCGCAAGCATCGGTAAACCGATATGACTCTCCACTGACGCTTTAGCGAGATTATACACAAATAAACAACGTTTCCAAAAATTTTTCAAGAAAACAAATCTTACTCGCCCCTCTCGCGTTCCATAGACTCAAGCCCCTCTTTAGTTTTTGTTAAGAATCTTTTCTACTAAACTAAAATAAAAAAAATTTACATTAAAAGTAATCTTTTGAAAAACTTTATATTACAAAGAATCTGGACACGCACATTGTCAAAGGGACGAAAATAAAATGTGTCACCATCAATATAAACTTTTATAAAAATATCTTGATCACTGTTGGTCTGAGCAGTATATCAAAGAAACCGAAAAGGTTGTTTTTCAATATTAAAAAATTTATAAAAATTCTTGACAACTGTAGCGCTGAACGGTAACACATTCATCAAAGAAGATGAATAAAAATGTCTAGCTCTCAAAATTATAACTTTTATCGAAGAAGTAGCGGGTGGATCTGAAATAGAAACTGATTTCAACTAAAACAGTAAAGTTGAGAGCTGCCGGCTAGAAGCGCTCAACATTGCAATCCTGCGCGCTGTAAAAAATCCTCAGAGAAAGAATTGGTGTATATACTTAATAAAACAATTTGTATTTAAGACTGGCTCTGAGTGAGAACTCTGAAACCTCATGTGAGTACGTTTGTTGTAATCTCCATTCTCCAGCATTGTAGAAATCTGAGAGTAGGATACAATTTTGTGATGTGATGATTTGCGTGTGGGCCTTAAAGCCACAGTGGCGGAAAAGTCTGTCTGTTGTAGGGGAAAATAAGTAGTGGGCACTGGGAAGTCTCGTACAACGCCACCCGTCGATAGCACTGATAAGTACCATAGAGTTTGGAGAGCGGTTGGTTGGGAACTGTCCTCCGCGGTAGATGATGTAACGATCTAGGGTTAGGATCATAGAGCCAGTCTACAAGGTTGTTTTCTAATTCCCTTACATCCTTGAACTGTTTAGTCACTCACTATAAGGAAAGTTATTTACATCTAAATTGTCTAAAGATTTAGGTATAGCATATTTCTTGTTTCCAGTCACATAAAAGGCCTTGCACTTGCACTTGTTAAGTTTCATCCAGTCTACAGTATTAGAAAATCCACAGATCACTGCGTGTTGTTTCAGGTAATAGAGAACTGTTTACATTAACGGAATATAAATACTGGTTAAAAAGATTTATATCGCTACAGTTGCGCTCATAATTCTTAGGACACTCTTGAGAACAGATAGCGACACCTGGCATATATTTGTTGTGTGTACTACAAACGGTTGTAACATTTTATGAATGAATCTCAGGTTTAGCGCCGATTGGTTGATTCATTGCCAAATGTCTTTAGAACATAATTATTTCCAGTCATCACTGTTTACATATTACTAAGGAAACATAAATGAATAATTAATATAAATTTTAATCAAGAAGTATATATATGTATATATATATATTTATATATCTATATATATATATATATTAAAAATGAAGTGAATAAAAAAATGGTCTTGTAAAAAAAGTTGCTGCTCTATCTGCCATATTTTTTCCTTTAATATGAATGGGAACTGATGTGTCAGCGAATATTAGGAAAGTTTATAAAGTTTCCTTTTAGATGCAAGTCTCTGTGCATGCGCATTTAAACTATGTTTAGTTTAATAGGTGAAACTTGTATAAAAAAGTATGAAGACGCATATACTCGTATTTTGTCAGGTGTATGTCAATATGCGAAAAAAAATATTTTTTTTGCGAAATTTTTAGAAACTCGCTCTGACGCCTAAACTGGAGTACTTATTTCCTCCTCTACATAAACTGACACATCAAAACAGGCAGATAAAAGAAAAATTCTTAATGTTAAATCTTCATGTACGCATGCGTGGTTCCTTGATCTTCACACCCTATCAGTTTTTCCTCCAAATAACTTTTTAAACTCTTTTTGTTTGATTCTTTTTTTAATTCATCGATGTAACCTTTTGCAGAAAGTGCTTTTGGGAAAGCATATCGTGAGAAAATGTGGGGAGGAAAGCTTCTGTAAACTGGAAAAGCTCAAGAGAGCCACTCACAGAGCTTGGGCTAGCATTACCAGTGCCTTCGGAGACGTTAAGGAAGGTATGTTGAGGAAGGTATTAAAGAAAGTTAAGCAACTTTGGGTCTGGTTAGTACTCGCGTGGACAGAAGACCCATGCTAGAAACCGTTTCGGATATTGCTGATTTGTATAGGAAGTCATGCATGATAAACCACCATGTATCTCATTCGTGCACGAATAAAAATTACTATTTCCACGGTTGTCGTATGAAAAACTGCGACTGTTCATGAACTGAGATAAATTAAAATAGATCCTATTAATAGGTCAGCGTTAAATATAAAATGTTTAAATAGATTTTATACCTACTGACCAGAGCAGCTCTTGCACATTTTCTTACCAGGATCTCTCTCTCTCTCTCTCTCCCCCCGCAGGGGGTATAAAGGTTATGCACATTTCTTCTGGATGTTGTAAACTTTATACTTGGTGTGACAGTTCTCCGGTCCCGAGTCGTGGGATTCTAGAGAAAGTGGCTGCCAGTTCCTTTAGGTTCTCTCTTTCGGAAGGGCGGGTGAAGTATGTTGTACAATCCTGTCCCGTGCGTTACTAGGACCCCATCCCATCCCTACTCTGTCCTTTTAGCTTACGTTAAGGATGTTCTCTGACTGAAAAAAAAAAAAAAAAAAACTTTTAGTATTGTCTTTTTCTCTTCTTTTACTATTAAGACTCTACTGCTATCTTATGCGTGGGAAGAGAGACTTTGGGACCTCTATAAATAACACCATTTAACGCTCGTAGGTTGAGAGAGACTGGGATGGAGGGGTCCCAGGCGTAGGGGCGCGATGAATGGAGTGTGGCTAGTGCCCCGTTAAGCCCATTCCTAACGCGTAATGGCCTGACCAGCCCCCTGCGACCGTTCTTTGGTGACCAATTGATGGTGCTTGGCTGTACTGCTCTGAGGTGAGAGAGCTTTACTGCCCAGCTGGCTGCCAGGCCAGCGTAAAGTCTCGGGCGTAGCCTCTGGGTCTGGTGGGATATCCCTTGAACACTGGATTCTAAGAGTCTGGCCGCTTGTGAGTGACTAGTAAGACTTAGTAAGGGGCTGCATCTCGCTGTCGCTCCTGGCTGGAAATCCGTGACGCCTGCGTCGCGAGTGTTTGTCAGTTGGTAGCTGCGACACGTTTGGGACTGTCCGGCCCTGGGGAGACCTTTGGTCGGTGCGGCAGCAGCGAGAGGTGTAGTCTTCTGGAAGGGATGAACGTCACTTGCAAATAGGTGGATGCGTCTACGCGCGGGAAGAATTCACCCCCCCCCCCTCCTTTTTTATACTGGTCAGAACGTTTTTGATAGTTTTCATTGCTAGAACGCTTTATCTTATTCAGAGTATTCAGAATTTGAAAAAGAAAAAAAAGTTACAATGACTGGACCGCAGAAATTGAAGGCTGAATGTGCGAGTGTGAAGTGAACCAGTGGGTGACGAACTTCAAAGAAGCTTGCTTCGAGAAGATCAACCACTCCAGCATGTGCCGCTTTTGCGAACTCATGCGGTTTTACGAGAAGCTAGAGGAGAGGGTCCGGCGGCTCGAGTCGTCCAGACCGGCTGTTGGAGGTGCGGCGTCACTGACGAGGCTGCGCCGCCTAACCCGGAGCTCATTCAGGATAGGATAGCTGCCGTGGAAAGGCGGTCCAGCGATGGAATGGACAGATCTCGGGACCGCGGAGAAAGGGTAGAGGTGCAACCGGGGGCCAGGGTCCTAAATCAGTGTCAGGAATCGCCAGCGACCCACGTGGAATGCTTGGAAACGCGGCGTAAGGTGGAGGGCGCAAAGAAGGGGCTGATAGAGAAGGGTGGGAAGGGGCGATAGAGAAGGGTGGGAAGGGGCCGATGAAGAAAAAGGGTGGGAAGGGGCCTACTGATGGCCCAAAGAAACCGAAGGATGTAGCTACCGGTCGGGGTGGGTCGGGTGGTGTAACTGCGTGTATGGGTGGCGACGGGTTTCGAAAGGTCTCGGCAAGAAGGCTGCGAAGCCGAAGCCTGAGACCCCAGTTGCCCCTGTCAGGACCTCTAACCGCTTTAGTCTCCTGTGCTCGAAGGAGGAAGACACCGTTTTGATTGGGGACTCGCAGATCAGGGGCCAGGAGAAGTACTTTGCTTCTGCAAACCGGGATGGGAGGAAGGTAAGGTGCTTACCTGGGCGGGGAACGGCGCACTTAAGGAAGGAGGTAGAGAAGGTGCGCGTGGCTAGTCGGAGGACTGCGATCGTTGTCCACGCTGGTGGCAACGACCTGTTCCTCAAAGGCGGTAGGGTAGGTCTTTCAGAGGGATCATCACCGAGATCATGTCTCTTGCGGATGATCTAAAACTGAAGACAGACAGGGGAATGTTAATGGGTATTTTACCGCGAATGAATGCCAGTGACCACGCACTCAGTAAGGTCATTGGCATCAACGAGAGGGTGCAAGACTTGTGCGTCCCGCTGGGCGTGAGGTTTATTGACCCCTTCGACGCATTTTCGGTAGGTGGGACCTTTACCAGAGGGATGGTGTCCACCTCAATAACAAGGGTAAAGGTGTGCTAGGCGCGCTGCTCGACCGGCACCTATACAGAATGGTGAGGTCGAGTCCGGGGAGAGATGATGGGCCCCCACCGGGGAGGATGATGATGAGCCGGTGGCGGACGTACCTTCAACTGAAGGGTGCGTCCAGGTACAGGTGGGTGACCCTCCTCCTACGTTGGAGGGGGCTCAGGCTCCTGCGGAAGTTGCCCCCTCGTTAGTGAGGGGCTCTTCAACTCCCGACAGCCCTGGCTGTTCGGGAAACGGGTCGTGCTAGGGGGCGGTCAGAATAGGGGGCTCCCTCCGTGCAATGCTTTTTAATGCTAGGTCGATTAGGAACAAGTTTTGCGAGCTACGGGCGCTCTTAGCATCAGAATACCAGGATATCGTTGCTATCACCGAGTCCTGGATTCATACTGATCGTAGGGACTACGTTGGGGAGTTCGAAATTCCCGGGTATAGAATGTTTCGCAAAGACCGCACCCGTGGGGAGGGGGGTGGGGTACTAATATACGTCAGAGACACGTTGAGTCCGGTTGACTGCCAGTTCCGGTCGGAACGGGAGCTGCTTGGCGTCGATCTGAATGGGAGGGACGAACTATAGGTTAATCTTGGTGTACAGACCTCCGCATCTCCTCCTCGAGGAGGATACAGCCCTGTACACCGAACTCAGTAGCCTGCTAGGGGATAGGGTGTGTGTAGTTTTAGGAGACTTCAACTGTCGCGGCATAAAGTGGGAAAACAGGACTGCTGCTGAAGGGAGGAGGCTAGTTGACTTTGCTGATGAGAACTTCCTCACTCAGTGGGTCAACGAGCCTACACGAGGCGAAAGCGTTCTAGACTTAGTATTCACGACCGAAGACAACCTCGTCACTGGCCTCACCGTTGACGAATCATTGGGCGGGAGTGATCACGGTCTTATTAGGTTCCGTGTGTGCGTCCCTCGGGTGAAGCGTAGTAACTCGAGAGGCAGTAAGCTCGATCTCCGGCGGGCGAACTTTGTTAGCCTCAGGGATAGCGTAGGAGAGATGGGGTTAGAGGTTGGCGGCGATGTTGAGGGAGTGTGGAGTGCATTCCGGGACGAGTTTATGGTGCTGCAGTCTGCTGCCATACCCTCAAAACCGGTCACCCCTGCTTCAACGCAGCCTAAGTGGTTCAATCGTGACATCGCTTCGGCTATCCGAAATAGGAAAGTAGCGTATAGGAGGGCGAAGGCCAATCGTTCCCACGAGAACACTGAAGCGTATGTCCGCCTGTGTAGGGAAGTGAAGGCGAAGGTTAGGCTAGCGAAACGTAACGAAGAACTACGGGTGGCAAGCCTCTGCAAGGGGAACCCTAAGGAATTCTTCAGTTATGTTAATAGTAGAAAGCCCATTAGAAGCGGCGTTCTGCGGACCTCCGACGCGGACATCGCTAATGTGCTTAATGAGTACTTTGCGGGAGTGTTCACCAGGGAGGATACCCGCGTCATCCCCGAGCCAGGCGTGAGGCACGAAGGTGCTGGCCTGGATAGTGTTAGATGTACCGCGACAGTCGTTGCCGATAGAATAGACAAACTGAGCGCGTTTAAGGCTCCTGGGCCAGACCAGTTTCTCCCCAGAGTGTTGCGAGAAGTGCGCGACCAGGTGGCTCCCCACCTGGCTACAGTCTTCAACAAATCGTTGGAGATGGGCCAGGTGCCTGGTGACTGGAGGGAAGCCAACGTGACCCCTATCTTTAAGAAAGGGGATCACGAAAGTCCAGGGAACTATCGTCCCATTAGTCTCACTTCAGTTGTAGGTAAATTATTAGAAGGGATAATAGCTGATAGGATCGTTGACCATTTGGATTCCTACAAGCTGCTTGGGGACTCCCAACATGGGTTTAGACGGCATAGGTCGTGTCTCACCAACTTGCTCGAGTTTTTCCACGTCATGTTGAGTGAGTACGATAAGAGTAGGGCGATTGATATACTTTATCTCGACTTTCAGAAAGCCTTTGATAAGGTACCTCACCGCCGGCTAATGGCGAAAGTGCGCGCGCTGGGTATCGGTGGGGAAATAGGTAGGTGGATTGAAAACTGGCTGAGGAATAGGCGGCAGAGGGTGGTAATTAAAGGGGCTAGTTCGGGTTGGGCCTCGGTCACTAGTGGGGTTCCTCAGGGTTCCGTTTTGGGGCCACTGTTGTTTATCATTTACATAAATGATATCGACGGTGGCATCGTCAGTCGGATCGCCAAATTCGCTGATGACACCAAGCTTGGGGCCAATGTTGGGACGCCCGAAGCGATCGAGGAACTGCGTGCGGACCTAGGTAGGATAGGAGAGTGGTCCGAAAAATGGCAAATGCCGTTTAACTTGGGTAAATGCAAAGTGATGCACATTGGCTACGCCAATCCCAAGTCGGACTACTCGATGTTGGGTAGTAATATCGAGGTGACTGATTTAGAAAAGGACTTGGGTGTGCTAATTAGCAGCGACCTTAAGTTTACGAAACAGTGTGTAGAGGTGGAAAAGAAAGCCCAGAAACTATTGGGTTATATCAGGAGGCAATTTCAGTTTCGGAACAAGGAGATTGTGCTCTCACTGTACAATTCCCTTGTTCGGCCGCACCTGGAGTATGCTGTGCAGTTCTGGTCGCCCACCCTCAGGAAAGATATTGAGAGGCTGGAGCGAGTGCAGGCGAGGGCCACAAAGTTAATCCCTTCCGTTAGGCATATGGGCTACAATCGACGGTTACGCGCCCTGAACTTGTTTTCGCTTGAAACTCGGAGGCTGCGCGGTCAACTGATCGAGGTTTTCAAGCTCTTACGCGGGTTCAACGATGTCGATTTTAGAAGTATGTTTAGTTTAAATGATAACCCAACTCGCAACAATGGTTGGAAGTTGGATTTGAAACGGTTTAGGACTAGTGTGTGTGGGAATTACTTTACGTATAAGATCTGTGACACATGGAACAGGTTACCTTCGGAAGTTGTGAACAGTTCCTCTGTGGATCAGTTCAAGAAAAGGTAGACGAAATCTTGCACACTATTTGAGTGTGTAAAGACATTTAGGACCTCAGTCTGCGGAAATTTCTTTTCCTATAAAATAGTTAATATCTGGAACCAACTTCCCTCAGAGGTTGTTTCCAGTCAAAGTGTAAATGTTTAAAAATAGGCTAGACAAAGTACTGAACTCTCATAGTTTAAGACTAAAACATAAGAAAACTCTGCAGGAGATCGCTTGCATGGTGTCTCTGTGAGCAAGCTAAATATAGAGCTATTTATATATTCTCCACTTTCCTGTAAAATTTCCTTGGCTACTTTTCCAGGGTCAAGGTATTTTCTTCAACCTTTTTCCGTACCTGCCTCTGGCAGGGAGGGAGCGGAGGGTGGGGAGAGAGCCTTCTACTTTTCTATCCAGTTTTCTACTACTGCTAGGATAGTTGAAAGAAAAATAAACTTTTACAAAATTTTCCCTGGCACCCGTTGCCATTGGTACCTCCTCGGTATGGGCCGCAAGGCCTTTTGAGGTACTTCTTTTCCTTGTAACTCTCTCTCTCTCTCTCTCTCTCTCTCTCTCTCTCTCTCTCTCTCTATGGAGAGAGAGAGATAATATATATAATTAGTTATTTAGTTTGGATATATCCGTTATGTACTGGGTTGGTGAAATAGATTACAGTAGTTAAAATAGTTTTAAAGTAAAATTTGCTGATAACCAATTACTTTTTTGTAAGTCAATCAAAAGTACTGACAAGTATCCAGTAATGCATATGAAAACTGGAAAGAAGTTCAGAGTGGACTTCATAAAGATTTTACATGTTTTCTTATATTTTTTAGTTAAGTTTATCAATTTAATTAAAATCGTATTTTGCAGAGACCACACTTGTCTATTGTTGCGACGGTGTTTTCTGCAACGCAGGAATGAAAAACCTTCCAAGCTTCACCATCATTCTTCTTCCTTTGGTTCTCGTTGCCCTCTTTAAGTATTAAATAGTTATTAACTTCTAACTTTGAGTCATCTTCCTCATTGATCTTAGTCTTCCTCCACACTTTACCTCAAAAAGGATTAAAATTGAACAAGACTTACGCTCCACCAACTACATTACGCCTTTTTTTCTTATTTTGTACCTACAGTATATTTGCTATTAGAGTTCAAGGATTAATTATTAAATTGCATTAACTTATGTTTACTGTCAAATTAGCTAAAATAATGTTCAAATGATCGTGCTTAACGTTTGCTTATACAAGTTTTTACATATACATTCGATACATGCAGTGCACTTTATATACTTTATATAATATAAGGTTCTGTGTGTGTGTGTGTGTGTGTGTATATATATATATATATATATATTTTTTTTTAAGTTCGGGAAGAACCGATTCGCCTCTATTTAAAAGGGCATATCTCGGCGGAAAAACAAAGAAAAAGTGAGAGGAAAGACAGAGGAAAAAGAAAGGGTGGAGGGGACAGTCGAAGTGGAAAAAGACCAAGGACTGCAGGGTCGAGCCCCATCATCCTTGGGTGCTAGGGCCGGGAGGGCGCACGTGAAACCTCCAGGAACAAGCACGTACAAACGAGCACAAAGAGCACTCAAGAGCACGAGCTTAGAACCCCCTTGCGGGGATATATATATATATATATATATATATATATATATATATATATATATATATATGAAAAGGTGTCACTGATGCAATGTACACGGTGTCCACAGTATCTTGTCACTCTAGTAAAATACTAACTGATTTTCGTTTTTCTTTCAGATCCATTTTAAATGTGATAACAGTAACAATACGATTGAACAACGCATATTGATTAGTACCACGGTCCATGAGTGACCATGTAATGGCAAAACCATTGAAAATATTCGCGCAGACTTCCAGGACCGATTCAATCGTGCAGCTGCACTTAAACGAAAATCAGTTGTGGACACCCTGTACTCTAAGGTTTTGTACGTTTGATAATATACACCAGTTTATTCTCATAATATATTTAATGTAATTGATTCTTAATGGAAATATTACTTAATTTTCAGATGTTTAGATTCGTGTATATTTCTTATATTAATGGCACTGGAGTACGATACAATATTTTCGTTATATTTCTAATTCACCAATATCTTATTTTATAATTACGTTGTAAATACATATTACATACTATTTTTTTTAAAGAATTTTGTGACAGCATAATATACACATTGGCATACACTATTTGTCCATAAAATATCTGGAAAGGTATATGATGTACACTAATATTATATACTGTACATGTATCATTCACAATTTTGCTGTGAATTGTTTTTAGTGTGTAAGAGACGAAAAAACACTGAATCGTTTTTCATTTTCCTTGCGGTTTTTTATCACACACACATACCCATGTGCAGTTGTGCTCATTATTCGTAGGACACTCTTGACAATAGATAGCGACACCTACAAACGATTGTAGCATTTTATGAATGAATTAGTGAGCGCTGAAGGTTGGTTGACTCATTGACAAATGTCTTTAGAACATAATTATTTCCATTCATCACGCTGGTTTACATATTACTAAGGAAACATAAATGAATAATTAAATATAAATTCAAGAAGGGGATATATATTAACAATGGCATGTCAATGAAGTGAATAAAAAGTGGTCTTGTAAAAATTAAAAAAAAAAATTCGGACGTGATGACAGTGTACATGGTATTGGCAAGCCTGTCACCATAAACGAACTGAAGTTACAATACATAAAAACAGAGCCGGAGGTAGGCATTATTGCGCCCTGAGCAAATTCCAAATTGATCCATTTATTTGTTTATTTACATTTAATACTGAACATAGATTCAGATATTATTTTGTTATAGCAAAGACAAAGCAAAAACCTGATATATATAAATACATATATAGGCGGTTTATGAATGAAAAACAATGTTTTGATGCATGTTGAATTTTAATAACATTATAACATTACTAGATTTATGGGTATCTGTAGGTTTCCTACGTCACTGCTTGGAATATGTAGAGACCGACCGAAAATTCCTTTTCTTCGCCTGTTTCTTTCATGGCTGGAAATCGTAAACAAGGCTATAAAATTCAAACACGTGTGTTCATATGGAGCAGGCCCACGGAGGAAACACAGATTTTGGGGTATTTCCCGAAATGCCAACCAGAGGACCGTCACCAAGGCCTATAAAAATGAGTTCTTTCTCAAATCAATCTCACTTGCCCTATCCTCGCATTTGTCGTCACATCTCGCTCTCGGCTCTTTCGTCAGTAACGCCACTCATCACGCCACCCGCTCTCCGTTCTTCGTCGGAGAGAGGCCCGCCGTTCTTCAAGGCTCCGGTCGAGCATACACGAAGGCTATCATCAAGTAAAGCCCTCTACAATTTCATCCCCCAAGAAGCAACATCACTGCTGCAGGAGTTTCCGCGGGCCCCCTTTTCAACGTCTCTACCGGCCCTCAACACTCATCCTCTCGCCGGTAAGGCCAGTCCGCCTTCAGATGCATCACCTTCGAAGCCCACGTCCGTAAACCTTCTCGGAGGCCACAAGCTTACCTTTTCTTCCGTGTTAAGCAACTCCCGCGTCGCCTACATAGTGTGACCTCAGTCTAGCGAATAGGCCATCTTCAAAGTGTCCCCAAACAACCGGCAAAGCAACTTTCCCACTTAGAGTACAGTAGGCCTGTTTAATTATTTAACTGTATTCAGTTATCTTACCGTATTTGTATCCGCTTGTTTATTTGCTCATTTATTTATTCATTTTACTTGCCTAATCTGTTTACTGTACCACACCGTACTTTCATTACCTCCGTTATTATTGGCTTAATTACTTATTACTGTGTGTTCACTGCCGCATATCTCATTTGCCTACCTAAATTAGTGTTTCTTGTCATTATTGTACAGGGTGTTTATGAAGTCCCTATCTATTTCAGTGAAAACGTAGCAAAAAGGGTAAAATTCAATAACAATATAATAGAAGTCATACATTTAATGAATACTTAATACTTAAGCATATGATTCTACATGAGCACCATCAGTATCTCTACAGAGTTCGAATCTGTCAGCAGCATTGCGGAACATATTTTGGAGCATGACGCGGGGGGGGGGGGGGGTATTTTTGTAACTGCTGTTACGATACGAGCACGTAAATCTTGCAGAGCTCTAGAGCTTCTAACCTTCGTTTGATAGACGTTTGGTTTGATAAACCCCATGCAAAGAAATCCAAGGGCGTTAGGTCAGGAGATCGAGCTGCCCAGGGCCTGTTGCCTCCACGTTCGAGCCACGACTTGGAAATCGTTCATTTAGGTACTCCCGAACAATGTTTGCATAATGACAAGGTGCCCCATCTTGTTGAAAGACGACGGTGTTTAAAATGTCATCTGAATGAAGCTGGGACATTTACGTGCTCGTATCGTAACAGCAGTTACAAAAAACCCCTGTCATGCTCCAAAATGTGTTCCGCAATGCTACTGACAGATTCGAACTCTGTAGAGATACTGATGGTGCTCATGTAGAATCATATGCTTAAGTATTAAGTATTCATTAAATGTATGCCTTCTATTATATTGTTATTGAATTTTACCCTTTTTGCTACGTTTTCACTGAAATAGATAGGGACTTTATAAACACCCTGTGTTTACTTAACGCTTATACTGCGTAACCATTTCTTATTGCTAATAACCAGTCATTTGTAATATAGCACAATTACCGTTACAGAATTGTTGATCACTTTAAATAAATTTATTTTTCTAATTAAACACAAAACAACAAAGTAATTTCTCTCTCCTTATTAAATATTGTTTGTTTGGGCTGTGCCCCGAACTGGTGACCCTCATTATTCATTTCAGTTTAATTCATAAATTATGGTAAGTCTACTTTCTAGGCCGCTACAAATTGGTGACTCGTAGGCTACTATAAATTGGTTAACCCCCAGAGTGACCAAACGGTTTTATTTTTCACAGTGATCTTTGTGCTAAGCTTCTAGTGACAATTTAAATATTTTTGCAGTGATATTTAATAACTTTTCACTTAAATACGGTACTCATAAATCCAAAGTGAAATTAACTAGGCCTACTTGTAATAACATTGACTTTCGTTGTTTCGTGCGGTACATTATTAATTAATGCCTTACTGTCCTGCGGTCATGTGCAGCGGCACAACCAGTGCAACTTTCGTACTCAAGATTATCCCCATGATTCCCACTGCCCTCCAGACGGCAGGGGCGCGGCGGCGACCCCCCCCGGCAAAGCCACCAATGGCATTGGATCCTGCCCCGTTTTCACACGGACCGTGGAGGGACTCACGGAACTCACCACTGGTCACACAGGACATCACGCACCCTCCCCCCTCTCCCCCCGGCGCTGCAGTAAGTTCAACTCGCTTTACACGGCGCATTGTTTCGGCAACACTTTGCCCACATATATTCAACGGTCCCTTTTTGGCCGCTGTACGGAAAAATCATTTGGCAGGAACACTGACGACGCGCCCTATTGCACCAGCGAACTCTTCCTCTAGCACTACGAGTGTTTTTCCCCCACTCCTATGGGTAAGCTTAAAAAGCATTCTTCAAGCAAACAAGCACGCACGTACTCACACGCATCCACGCAACGGGCGCACTGTAATCATAGCATCAAACTTGGCACAGGGTAGCGGTTCCCTGCCTCCTTCAACTGTGTGTGTGCATCATTCCATGGAATGCCTACTCCTGCTTGTTTCCATGAACGATGTGTTTCTTTCCCTTCGGCGAGAGCGCATTCATTGAGGAGAACTGCCATGCGACGAGTTTTGGGCACCACGTGTGAACTCAATACAGTTCCCCGTGCCCCTTCTCGTCTCCTCTTTTTCTCCCTCACTCGCTCCGCGTTCCTACAGTACCCCAACCCCATCCTCCTGTGGACCCCCACACCCCACTACAGCAGCGCCTCCTCTGACCAACCCCCAGTCCGAGATGACCCTTCATCCCCTCCTGCGACAGGAATCACACCAAATACCAGGCCCGGCGTCAGAACTCGGAGTGGCCTGGTCAGTTTCGCTCCGAAATGGTAATTATTCTTAGTATCGTTCCTGTGTAGTCTCTGAGTGGACTACTTGTAGAGACCGACCGGAAATTTCTTTCCTCGCCGTTCTCAAACATCTTGGAATCGAAACAAAGGCTATGAAACTCAAACACGTGGCCACAGAGGAAACAAATTTTGTGGTATTTGCGGAAATGACCACCAGAGGACGTCACCAAGGCCTATAAAATGCAAGTTTTCTCTCAAATCACTTTCACCTGCCATTTTCTCGTTTTGTCGTTACATCTCGCGCTCAGCACTTTCGTTAGTAACACCATTCGTCACACCACCCGCACTCCGGCCTTAGCAGGAGAGCGGCCCGCTGTTCCCTTAAAGCTCCGATCGAGCATACACGAAGTCTATCATCAAGTAAGGCCCTTTACAGTTTCATCCCCGAAGAAGCAACATCACTGCTGTAGGAGTTTCCGCTGGGCCTCTTTTCAACAAGTCTCTACCGGTCCTCAACACTTATCCTCTCGCCTGTAAGGCCAGTCCACCTTCAGATGCATCACCTTCGAAGCCCAGGTCCTGTAAACCTTCTCGGAAGCCACAAGCCTACCTTATGTCTTCGTGTTAAGTAGCGAACAGGCCATATCCAAAAGTGTATCCAAATCCGGCAAACTAACTTTCCCATTACGACTACAGTAGGCCTGTTCAATTATTTTACCATATTCAATTATCTTACCATATTTATATCCGCTTGTTTATTTGCTCATTTATGCATTTTGTTTACTTGCCTAGTCCGTTTACTGTACCACACCGTACTTTCATTACCTCAGTTATTATTGGCTTAATTACTTATTACTGTGTGATCACGGCCGCATATCTCATTAGCCTACCTAAATTAGTATGTTTCTTGTCATTATTGTATTTACTTCACGCTTATACTGTGTAACCATTTCTTGTTGCTAATAATCAGTCATTTGTAATATAGCACAATTGCCGTTACAGAATTGTTAATCACTGTGAACAAATAATTAATTTATTTTCTAATTGAACATAAAACAAAGTAATTTCTCTCATTAAATACTGTTTGTTTGGGCTGTGCCCCGAACTGTGACCCTCATTATTCATTTCAATTTAATTCATAAATTATAATAAGCCTACTTTCTCGGCCACTACAAATTGGTGATCCGTAGCCTACTATAGTTAATAAAATTTAATATGCATCAAAACATTGTTTTTTGATTCATAAACCGCTTATATACGTATTTATATACATCAGGTTTTTGCTCTGTCTTTGTTATAACACAAAATAATATGTTATAATGTTCCAGACCAACAAAAAACCCCAGGATCCCCTCATGGCTGGTCTACCTAACTGTGTTCGTAATTGTGTATTGTGCATGTCCTCCGTGGTGGCGGAGGGGACCTACAATTTTACGTGGGTTCCGAACCACAAAGCCTTAATTTTACTACTATAAACTATACCCAATCTTTCAACATATGCGTCTAATCGATTCTTAAACATGTTTATAGAGGTGCTACCCGTAAACTATTCCAGCTATTTATTATTCTATGCGTAAAAACGTTTTTGGTAACTGCTGTCTCGAACCTTCTACTTGTCAACTTACACCCGTTATTTCTAGTCCTATTATACTGAGATATTTCGAAAAAGCTATCTCCATCTACGTTATCGAACCCATTCATAATTTTGAAAACCTGGATTAGATCACCCCTTAGCCTCCTAGTCTCGAGTGTAGTTAATTTTAACTCCTTAAGCCTATCCTCGTACGACTTTGACCTAAGCGACGGAATCATCTTAGTTGCTCGTCTTTGAACTCTTTCGAGTTTGTCTATCTTTTCGCATATGCGGATTCTAAAATTGGATCGCGTACTCCAAATGGGGTCTAACTAATGATTTATAAAGAGGAACTATAATATCGCGCGATTTGTACTCAAAATTTCGAGCTATAAAACCTAACACTTTGTTCGCTTTATTGATCGCTGCTGTACTTTGTTTCGCTACTTTTAAATCACCAGTGACTATCCTAAATCTTTTTCCTGCTCTACGCTTGTTAACTCCTTCCCTGACATACTGTGAAAAAACTATATAGGGCTATGGGTTGATTGCCTGTGCCCTCATCCGTTGGAAATTTCCAACAGATTTCAGTGGAGGGTTACCGACAAAAGCCCTATGCTTTTTCGTTAGAGTTATAAATATGTAGGTCTTTAAAGGACCTCTTTATATTTATATTGATTACGGTAATTTTAGCGCCCGGATTGGCGAAACCTTATGTTAATGAAAACTGAAATTGCCTCACCTTATTTTTGCTGGGTCCTTTGTTTGCTTCGATGTAGGGCGTTACGATCATTTTCGGTGTAGGGCCGCCACGATGGAGTTACGCGGCGAATTTACTTAAGGTAATTAATATAGGCAGTCACTATATAAACCCCTGAAGGAATAGGCCTATCCTTTTATCGTCATTAGGTTTTATTATTATAAGGAATTCACTCAGGACTTGAGGGAAAATTTAGACACGTTTTCCCAGTTTAAAGCGTTTGCTTGGAATAAACAGCCCTGAGAGCCGTTCCTTGGTTCGCTTGTATTTTCATTATTATTTGCCGATCTAGCAAGATTTTGTTGACTACTACTTTTTTGGTAGACTAAACAATAAATTGGGTTTTCTTGTTGCTATGTGGGGCTGATTCATACATACAGGTTCTTTGTACGTATGGCAATTCAATTATTTCATTCCCAATAGGCTATGTCGCCAATCCCGAGGCAATTTTGTATAGATATTTAATTCAATTAATTAATAATTTATATTTAATTATGAAATAAATGTACCACATATGATACCATGTTGTGAGCGCGTATAGTTTTTCCATACATACTATACGCAAAATTACCGTTACGCGAACCTATATGTAAAATTTTGCACTTATCGACGTTAAATCTCATTTGCCATGTGACTGACCAATCAACGATTTTATTCAGATCTTCCTGAATTTTACCTCTATCTTCGTCATTAATCGCCCTACCACCCAGCTTCGTGTCATCCGCAAACTTTGAAACTGTACTGACTAGGCCGACATCTAAATCGTTTATATATATATATAATATGTATGTATACAGGGTGTTTCAAAAGTCCCTCATTATTGTTAAAATTTTATTAAAATAGCAATTACAAGAGGAACCAAATGACAATTTGGTTGCTGAGTCTACAATTCATGAGAATTTTGGTGGCATCAAACTTAGCTTCATAAGTCTACTGGAAAGTCACTGGTACACCTCAACGTTGGCACCGTCTTTTTCGAAACAAGCGAGCTACCGTTTTACGCATTCTTGGCCGACATTGGACATCATTTCGGGAGTAACAGAAGCACACGCATTCCTGATCCGTTCTTCTAGTGTGGGGAGGACTCGCGGCTTGGTGGCGTACACTTTGCTCTTAATGTAGCCCCACAAAAAGAAGTCGCATGGGGTAAGATCAGGCGAGCGAGCAGCCCATTCGATGGGACCACGGCGACCAATCCACCGATCCGGGAACTGCTTATTCAGAAATGAGCGAACTGCGAATAATGAGCAGGGGCACCGTCTTGCTGGAAAATGACTTCTTGCATGTCAGCTACAGCTGACAGTTGGGGATGCAGAACTCCTGAAGCATACGAAGGTAATTGTCTCCGTTGACGTTCACGGAATTTCCATCTTGATCCCGGAAGAAGAACGGACCAATCAGCCCAGCTGAGGAGATGGCACACCAGACGACCAATTTCGGCGTGTCCCTTTCATGTTCACGGATCTCCGCAGGATGTGAGTTCCCCAGATGTGGGTGTTGTGCCGATTGACGCGACCAGAAAGGTGGAAGAGAGCTTCGTCGCTGAACCACATGTGCTCCAGGATCGATGGGTCTCTTTCGTAGTGATGCAGCAGTGTCTCACACATCTCCACCCGGCAATCGTAGTCTTGAGGTTCCAGCTTCTGAACCACCTGGATCTTGTACGGATACAGCTTGAGACCACGCCGCAAAATCCGTTGGATAGATGTTCCGCAGCAGCTCGCCGAATGGACTTTCCTTGACTCTGAGTAAACGCCTCACGGACAGTTTCGACATTCTCCTCACTCCGCCCACTTCGAGGTCTTCCTGATCGTGGTTTGTCCTTTACGGATCCGGTCTCCATAAACTTCCGGTGGGTGGCGACGATGGTGTTCCTATCCGGTGCATAATGCTGTCCGTAGACTGCCAGGAATCGTCGCTGCACTTCGACCACAGATTGAAAAACCTCCTGCCATGCAGCGATTTTACACCTCTGCTCTAGAGTCAGCATGGTAGCAGAAGAAAACGGAGCAAAACTTCAAATGTAGACTCAAAAACATTCTCAACTACTGAGTAAGAGTTTACCACAAGATGAACGTCGTTGGTCGATTAGCTGCAAAGAAAATTGAAAATCAAATTAGTGAGGGACTTTTGAAACACCCGGTATATGTATATAAGAAAAAGCAAGGACCCCAATAGAGAACCCTGAGGAACGCCACTCGCTACATTAGCCCAACACGACTCCGCTCCACCAACGACCACCCTCTGTTTCCTACCTCGCAACCACTCTTCTATCCAGTTTATTACTACACCCCTGATTCCATGAGCCTTAGTTTTTCAATGGGTCTTTTGTGCGGTACGGTGTCAAACGCTTTTTGAAAATCTAAATACACTACATTAACCGCCCGATGACTGTCGTAAACGTCAACCACGCTTTGAAAAAATTCTAAAAGATTAGTTAAGCAAGATTTGTTTCGCCTAAAACCGTGCTGCGTATTTCTAAGTTATGCAATTCTAAGTGTTGGACTATACGATCCCTAATTATTGATTCCAGTAGCTTACCTACAACAGACGTTAAACTGATTGGCCTGTAATTTCCCGCCGCACCTTTATCGCTTTTCTTAAAGATAGGTGTTACGTTTGCTAACTTGAAATTATCTGGTACGCACCCCCGAGAAATAGATGCATTAAAAATCTTTGTTAGCGGCACAACAATGCTATCTTAATTCTTCTAGTTGTATGGGATATATGGAATCCGGCCCCCGTGATTTACGCATTTTCATTTCATCAATATAACGCATTACCTCCCCTTCACTAGCCACAATATTATCCAAAATATTACCATTATCAAAAGGTATTATGTCTATGACCATAGGGATATTCGTTACATCTTCTATAGTAAAAACTGACGTAAAAAATTCGTTTAGCAAGGTGGCCATTTCCTTGTTTTCAGAAACAATCTCCGTTTACATTTTTCAACGGCCCCAAGACACTTTTTACTGGATTTCTATTGTTGACGTATTGAAAGAATCGCTTGGGGGTTTTCTTTACCGTCACGAGCTATGGAGATTTCAAATTCGCGTTTGGACTTTTTCATTACACTTTTTGCTTCACGCCTTAGAAATATGTAGGTGTTTCGTAACCACAAATTGTCTTTATCAAGATGAGAATCTCGTTCTGAATCTATGTTCAGTATTAAATGTAAATAAATAAATGAATGAATGAATCAGTAAATAAATATAGGGGGGATGGGTGCTGCAGGTCGTGGAATTTGCTCAGGGCGCAATAATGCCTACCTACGGTTCTGTTTTTATACACTGAAACTTCAGTTCGTTCAGGATGACAGGCTTCCCAATACCATGAACACTGTTATCACGTCCGAAGGTTTTTTTTTAAAGTTTTTACAAGACCATTTTTTTATTCACTTCATCGACATTCCCCTTGTTAATATACACAGGGTGGGCCGTAAGTTTCCATACATAGGAAAATTTAAACGTTTGTTTTTATGTTTCAGATACCCTAAGAATATGCGTTGTAAGATCTTGTTTACTGAGGAAGCAAAATTTACGTCAATGGAGAGGTTAATCGGCAAAACATACGTTATTGGAGTAATGCTAACCCTAACTGGCTGAGTCCGACGAAGATGCAAGGTGCCGGTAAAGTGATGGTGTGGGGATATGGGGTGACAGAATTATTGGACCAATTTTTGTCAGTGGAAATCTTAATGCCGAAAGGTATCTTAACATGTTGCAAGAAGAGATTTTCCATCCTGCTAAACGAGGAAGGTAACTTCCCAGTTTACTTCCAGCAAGATGGAGCTCCACCTCATTATGGTCTTCACGTGCGTCGGTATTTGGATCAGCAGTTTCCGGATGCTTGGATTGGTCGGCGTGGTCCTGTGGAGTGGCCTCCCAGATCCCCAGATCTCACCCCCTTGATTTCTATCTTTGGGGGCACTTGAAGGCCATGGTGTATCAGGAAAAGATACGAGACATAAATCATCTAAAGGAACGTATCACCAACGCCATTACAAGCATAACGTCAACTGTGCTAATGCGTGTTCATCAACAGTGGGGAACACGTATTGAAATGTGTTTTCAAAACAATGGCAACCATGTAGAGCATAATATAAATAAAAATGGTTGTCCATAACAAAATGTTTATTTTTCCTATGTATGGAAACTTACGGCCCACCCTGTGTGTGTGTATATATATATATAATATATATATATATATATATATATATATATATATATAACATACAGGGTGGGCCGTAAGTTTCCATACATAGGAAAAATAAACATTTTTTTATGGACAACCATTTTTATTTATATAATATGCTCTACATGGTTGCCATTGTTTTGAAAACACATTTCAATACGTGTTCCCCACTGTTGATGAACACGCATTAGCACAGTTGACGTTATGCTTGTAATGGCGTTGGTGATACGTTCCTTTAGATGATTTATGTCTCGTATCTTTTCCTGATACACCATGGCCTTCAAATGCCCCCAAAGATAGAAATCAAGGGGGTGAGATCTGGGGATCTGGGAGGCCACTCCACAGGACCAATTCAATTCGTTGCTCTTTCGTCAACGCATATTCTTAGGGTATCTGAAACATAAAAACAAACGTTTAATTTTTCCTATGTATGGAAACTTACGGCCCACCCTGTAATATATATAATATATATATATATGTGTGTGTATATATATATATATATATATATATATATGGTGGACCCGGTCGAGAGGAGCCTGGCCCTTCTTCATGGAGTCTCTCTCCTGGATCTACCTCTCCCACCTGTGGTGGACCTTTCCTCCCCCCCCCGTCAGTGCTTGTCTGGTTTGACGAGCCCTCGAACATCTGGTTCTCCCCAGCCCCCCTCTGGTGGGGAGTCGGGGGTTTCGGCTGGGCCCGTCTCGTCCTCTCTCCCCCCAGGGGAGCCCCCTCTGAACTCCCTGTTCCACTCTCCACCTCTCGCTCTACTACGGGTGAAGCAGCTGCGGGGTCGGTGGCCCCTACCACCCCCGTTCGGGGTGAGTCGGTGAAGCCGATTCCGTCCCTGGTTGCGGACCGTTGAGTTTGCTGCTCAGCTTGGTCCGTGGCTATTTCTCTGTTTTCTCTGCCACTTATAATGCCACTTCCCCTTATAGTTCCATTTTGCATTGGAACTGTAGGGGGCTTTTAGCTAACTGGGAGAACCTTGCTTCCCTGCTGAAGAGCGAGCGACCTTCCTGTGTTTGTCTCCAGGAGACTATCCTGGCTGCGCGGGGACTCCCTCGTCTCTCTGGCTATGTTGGTGTCCCTTGCACCCCGGATGAGCACACACGCCGGCGGGGTGCGGCGATTTATGTGCATCATTCGTTACCATCGCGAGGTGTGCCTCTTCGCACTTCCTTGCAGGCTGTGGCTGTGCGGCTATTTTTAGATCGCCAGTACACTGCCTGCTCGATTTATATTCCTCCTCATGACCCTCCTTCTCGTGACGTGGTTCGCGAGTTGGTGTTGCAACTACCTCGACCGTTTCTCCTCCTCGGGGACTTTAACAGTCGCGACTCGGCTTGGGGAGATGTCCGGTCGACTAATGTTGCTGGTATATTGCTCTCCTTAATGGAGGAACTTTCCTTCGCGTGCCTCAATTCCGGTGAACCTACTTACTTCCACGAACCCACGGGTTCATTTACCTGTATTGATCTCTCCTTGGTGTCCCTCGATGCCTTACTCGATTTTTCGTGGAAGGTGTTGGGGGACTCTTATGGTAGTGATCATTACCCAGTCTGTCTTGAGCCGGTCGGACCGCAGCCGGGTGACTCGTCTCGACCGAGGTGGTGCCTTGCGCGGGCTGACTGGCCATCCTTCAGAGCTCGTTCCGTCATTACCCGTTCGGTGTTGAGCTTTGGCTCTGTGGATGAAAGCTTGGAGTTCTTCGAGCGGGTGTTGATGGGCGTCGCGGAGGACTGTATCCCTCGATCTTCCGGTAACCCGCGGACGCGTAGCGTCCCGTGGTGGACTCCAGCATGTCACCGGGCGGTGTGCGAGAGGGAGAGGGCGTCGCGCCGCTTCCACCGCACCCTGCGCGCGGACCACTTGATTGAGATGCGGCGGGCGAAGGCTTTCGCCCGCCGGACTCTGAAGTCGGCCCGTCGGGCCTCTTGGCGTGCTTTTGTGTCCGGCATTTCCTCGTCTACCCCTTCTGCTACTGTGTGGCGGAAGGTACGGAGTATCGAGGGGAAGCCGGTCCCTGCTAGTCACCCTGTCCTTCGGGACGGGGACTGCTTCCTTTCGGATCCTGCTGCTGTGGCCGATCGGCTGGCTGGGGCTTTTGCTGCGGTTTCCCGTTCGCCTTCAGCTGCGGATCGTCCTTTGTCGAATGTTACGTTTCCGCCGCCTGGGAACGAGCCCTATAACCATCTCTCTACGATGCGGGAACTTCGGGCTGCCTTGGCAACCCGTCGTTCTTCCGCCCCTGGCCCTGATGACATTCCGTATGACTTTCTTTGGAATCTGCACCCGATGGCCCTACACTTCTTGCTGGATCTTTTCAACCGGGTGTGGGTTGAGGGGTCGTTCCCTTCCCGTTGGAGGGAGGCGATTGTGGTCCCGATACCTAAGCCGGGGAAGGATCCGACGGAGGTGGCGGGCTATTGGCCTATTGCCTTGACGAGCTGCTTATGCAAGCTCCTTGAAAAGATGGTGGCCGTCCGGCTTTCCTTTACACTGGAGTCGCTTGGGTTCTACCCCCCGACCCAGTATGGCTTTCGTCGATTTCGGGGTACTCTGGACCCCCTTCTCCTCCTTGGTCATGATGTACGGGAAGCCTTTTCCCGCCGGAATCTTGTTCTGGCCGTCTTTTTTGATGTCCAAAAGGCCTATGACACGACCCGTCGCGGAGTTGTCATGGACCGTTTGAAGTCTCTTGGTTTTGTGGGCTTTTTGCCCACATTTCTTCGTAACTTCCTCTGCCGTCGCACTTTCCGCGTCCGTAATTGGGCGGCCCTATCTGACCTGTATGTTCAGGAGGAGGGGGTGCGCCAGGGGTGTCTCTTAAGTGTCTCCTGCTTCAACCTGGTCATGTCTGCGCTACTGGGAGCCCTTCCGCCCTCGGTGCGATGTTCCATCTATGCCGACGATCTGGCTGTCTATGCCGCGGGGAGGAGTCCCCCCCTCGTGAGAGGCAAGTCCAACTCGCGGTCAATCGGGTTGAACGCTGGGCGTCGTCGGTGGGCCTTAGGCTGTCTTCCCCGAAGACTTCGTGTGTGGCCTTCCTTCCGCCGAGGAGACGGGGATCCGGCGCCGTCCCGACCTTTGATCTTACACTCGGGGGTCAGCCTCTGGCCCTCGTTCAGTCAGTGCGTTTCCTGGGTATGGTTTTCGACAGCCGTTTGAGCTGGGTTCCCCACCTTCGCCGGCTGCGCGAGTCTGCAAGACGTACCCTGGATTTGCTGGGACATCTGTCGCATACTACATGGGGCGCGGATAGGCGGACACTCCTCCGTTTGTACGTGTCCCTGGTACAGTCAAAATTAGCTTATGGGAGTGTGGTGTATGGCTCCGCCTCCCGTACGGCCCTTCGGATACTGGATCCAGTCCTCTCTAGAGGACTGCGCATGTCATCTGGCACCTTCCGCTCCTCTCCGGTTGATAGTCTGCAGGTTGAGTGCGACATCCCTCCCTTGGGGGATCGGAGGTCGTTCCTCATTGCTAAGCACTATCTCCGGATCCTCCGTCTTCCCAACTCTCCTCTGTTCCAGGTGGTGGAGAGGGCGTTCTGCCGGGATGGGGGTTGGTATTTCACCGACACGGTGACCTCCCTCCTCGATGGTATGGGCACTCCTCCTCCATCCGTTATACCGGTCTCTTTCAAGGGTGTTGCACCTTGGGAGGGAACCCCTGTTGCGTGCTGTAGGGCGTTGCGCCCCGTTCGCAGGGCCGATTCTGACTGCCTTGCTTCGGTCTCTGTTCCTTCAGCATGCGGCGTGTCACTCTGCATGTGTTGCGGTCTTCACGGATGGCTCGAGGTCGTCGGGGGGCGTTGGGGCCGCGGCTGTTCCCCAGTCGTCTGCCCTTGCTCCCCGATGTACCCGTCTCCCTGATGAGGCTTCCGTTTTCACGGCGGAGCTCTATGCCATTCTGAGCGCGCTCTGGAGGTGGTGCGGGAGCATCCGGATGGGTCGTTTGTCATCTATTCGGATTCCCGCAGTGCCCTGGATGGCCTGGAGTGTTTTGACTCTGTGCACCCACTGGTCCGACGAATCCAGCTATTGTGCCATACCCTTGTCGCTTTCGGTGGCAAGGAGGTGGTATTTTGCTGGGTCCCAGCACATGATAACGTGGCTGGTAATGAGGCTGCCGATCGAGCTGCCCGTTCCGCGTGCCGACTACAGGTTTCACCCATGTCCCTCCCCTTTTCCGATTATATCCCTGGCTTCCGTAGGTTTTTGCGCTCCCGGTGGCAGAGTCGCTGGGATGGCGCTACAGATAACAAACTTTGCAAGATTAAACCCAAATTGGGATGTTGGGCCTCTTCCTTCCATCGGTCGCGCCATAAGGAGGTGGCTCTGGCCCGCCTCCGTATTGGCCACACCCACCTGACCCATCGCTATTTGATGGCCGGGGATCGGGTGCCCCGATGTCCCAGTTGTAACGTTTTCCTTACAGTTGCCCACCTCCTGGTGGAGTGTCCGCTTTACTCTGCGCTGCGCGCAGAGTATTTTCCCTTTTTGGAAAGCGTCGGGCCTTCTGATAGGCTTGGCGCTATTCTATCTGAAGGTCCCTACTTTTCGATAACCGGGTTGTTCTCCTTCCTCTTTCGCTCCCGACTTCTTTACCGGCTGTGAATCCGCTATGATCTTTCTGCTTCCCCCCCCTCCTCCTCCTCCCCCGTCTATTGTTCATTTCCATTAGCTGTTCCTTAATTTTCGTCCTGTGTTCGCTCTGCTATCCACCTTTCTTTTGGTGGCCATGAGCGGTCATACTTTGAAACAAAAAAATAATATATATATATATATATATATATATATATATATATTATATATATATATATATAATATATGGAAAACTGATACGTGTGGGTAGTTGGGAGGTAACGAAAATGGTCCACTGAGAGGTACAGGCCCGAATCTAGAAGAATGGGGGCCCGTGGCTAATTATTTTTTTTTGGGCCCCCCCTTGGCTACAATTTTTATTATATAAGGATTATAAGCTTTGTTTACGAGGAAAATTAAAGGTTTTCAGAACAAACATATTACTTTACTTTATTTATTTAGTTTTCAGAACAACCATATCACTTTACAAATGTTTTACTTTATTTTACATATTATATTTTCCTGAATTAATAATTTTATACACAAATGTAAATGTAATAATAAATGTAAAAACCTAAAATTAAAATAAATAATGTAGAAAATTTGGGGGCCCCCTCAAATGCGGGGCCCGTGGCTGCAGCCCACATAGCCCCCCCCCTAGATCCGGGTCTGAGTAGGTAGGTAGTTAATCTAACAATTGTTAAACTCCTTTTATGTCAATAACTGGGTGGATGAAACCAATTGGTTGCTCGCCAGAGTTATTCTCCACACTAGTATTTATATACTGTGTGATAGTGTGCGCTCGGTAGTAGACATACACTACCAATCAAACAAACAAAAAAGACGCTGGTGGAAAAAGCCGGGGAACAAGGGACTTGAAGGAACGGCATGGCGAACGAAGGGGCATGAAAACAGAAAAAGATCTCCACCAGCAAATACGCTCTCAAAACTTAAGCAACTAGATGAAAGACCAAGAAGAAATCAGGACTTATCTAATAACACTCAGTAGGTGAACAGTTGTTTCTAAACCCCAGTTTAGTGATAACATATAAACTAGGTCCAGTTAAATTAGGCCTACATTGTGATCCAAGACCTAACATCAACTCATAGCTTAACAAAGGCTAAGGTAAATTACCCTAACCTGATTTGGTGAGGAATCCTACTGTGGACCTCAATTCACTCTGCTCGCTCTGGACCACTTCCGGAATCTCTAGGGTGACCCCTACAAGGCTAGGCTTAACCTACTTTACAGTTAGACTGGAGATATTAGGGGTGGGTTAATTGGGGATCAATTCATACAGAGCATTTTTGAAATTGGTGGCTCGTGTGGGAAATTTACATACTTTAGGCTTAACCTTAACAAAAATTGCAGAATTAGGCTAAATGGTCTAGCCTAAACCTAACCTAACCTAACCTAATCAAGCCTAAAGTAACAAACTTGCCGAATTAGATCTACAGTCTAGGGCAGTGATGGCGAACCTATGACACGCGTGTCAGCAGTGACACGCCGCAGGGTTTCAGGTGACACGCGATGGATGCTGAAAATGTTTGGTATTCTGATGAAAAACTGCAATAAATCGTCTACGCCCTAGTACTTTCGATTAATAAGTCAGCTATCTATGATTTTGTAGTGAAATTTAAAATGCATGTATGCAAGTGACACGCCAACAATATCATTATTTAAAAAACACGAATTTTGGCACACTTGGATAAAAAGGTTCGCCATCACTGGTCTAGGGCCTAACTAGGAAACATTTACATTTAAGGATTCCCATTCTTTTATAACCTTAGAACTGAGTGCCACATACAGATTAACCAGAATCAAACTAACTTTTTTTTTTCAAGGTTTAGGGTACTTATTGGACTAAATCTTGACGTTAATTAAATACTCGGGGGCTTAACTAAATTTAAAACTTGACTGTTTGTCTGATTACTCAATTTATTTTATCTTTCATCTCTGATAATTTCTTCTCACCTTATTATTTCATTACAATCCCTAGTTAAGCTATTTTGACTTAAACATGGACAGTGAGGAATTGCAACAATTAAAAAAGAAAAAGCGTGAGAAATTGGGTGCTGTTAATAAGGCCATCAACACTATTAACAATATTATGGAAAAACTATACGCGCTCACAACATGGTATCATATGTGGTACATTTATTTCATAATTAAATATAAATTATTAATTAATTGAATTAAATATCTATACAAAATTGCCTCGGGATTGGCGACATAGCCTATTGGGAATGAAATAATTGAATTGCCATACGTACAAAGAACCTGTATGTATGAATCAGCCTCACATAGCAACAAGAAAACCCAACTTATTGTTTAGTCTACCAAAGGAGTAGCCCAAACAAAAATTTTGCTAGTTCGGCAAATAATACACCAGAACCAAGGAACGGCTCTCAGGGCTGTTTATGTTACAGCGAAGCTTTAAACTGGGAGGATGTCTTTGTCCCCCTCTAGTTCTGAGTGAATTCCTTATAATATAAAACCTAAGACTATAAAAGGATAGGCCTATTCCTTCAGGGGTTTATATAGTGACTGCCTATATTAATTACCTTAAGTAAATTCGCCGCGTAACTCCATCGTGGCGGCCCTACACCGAAAATGATCGTAACGCCCTACATCGAAGCAAACAAAGACACAGCAAAAATAAGGTGAGGCAATTTCAGTTTTCATTAACATAAGGTTTCGCCAATCCGGGCGCTAAAATTACCGTAATCACTTAAATATAAAACGGTCCTTTAACAACCTACATATTTATAACTCTCTAACGAAAAAGCATAGGGCTTTTGTCGGTAACCCTCCACTGACGTCTGTTGGAAATTTCCAACGGATGAGGGCACAGGCAATCAACCCATAGCCCTATATAGTTTTTTCACAAATATTATACAATCAGGCAAGGAAGATTTAGAGTATGTAATTCTTAAATTCGATAAATTTAAGGAGGATACAATAGCCATTGAGGAGAGTATTTCAAAGTTAATTGAACCTGAAATGGCTGATGAACAACTTACAGACCTTTACTCTGATAATGAACATCAGGTAATCTCAATTGAATAGCACATAAGGAGACTGCAGTCTTGTTTGAACGACTTAACACCAAATAAACCTATTTCTGAGTTTAATCAAAGTAGAGCTAACCTTCAACAAAATTTAAGAGGCATGCCAATTCCCGAGTCACAGGAATTTAGGGCTAAGTTACTCACTTCGCTAGTACCAACATTTGATGGGGACACGGTACAATTCCCATCTTTCATTGAATAATTTGAGAGTTCAAATTGTAATAAACCTTATATTCTAACTGTTGATAAGTTTAGCTACTTAACTAGTTTCCTTAAAGGTCCAGCCTATAACATGATAGCATGTTTACCAGCTGTGGGTGATTCATATGAAGTAGCTATTGATCTCTTGAAACGTAACTACATTAATAAAGATGAGATTATATTTGAATTATCACGACAAATTATTGATTTTGCACCCGTAAAAGATAACCATAGTGATATGGAAAGAATTTATTCAAAATTAGAAGCGATTATGGGACAATCGGTTAGCAATGAGATAGATGTTAAAGCTTCATCTTGGCTTATACAAGGCGCAGTTCTTAGGTGCCGCCCTTTGAGGATTAAAATTATCCTAATTTTGAAAACATCAGAAAACACTTTCCAACAATCCTAACTAATTTCAAGTTGAGAAATATTTCAACACAAAATAAGACTCAGACTATGAATAAATCAAAGACTGTCTCCAGAGACCAACTAGCAACTGCCAAATAGACAAAACTTGATACTGTAGACTCAAATATGACCAACTATACAGAACTTCAATGTAACTGCTACCTCAACTTACACACCACATTGTAAATTTTGTGCAAGTGATGAACACAGTAGTACTGTGTGTGACAAATATTCAGACTTTAACTCAAGATCTAGATGTGAACAGTTGAACCTATGTAAAAAGTGTAATGGCCAGAGACATTATAAGAAAGACTGTAAATCTGGGTTAAGATTCAATTGTAAGTTTTGTAAAAGTTTAAGACATGTCTCATCAATGTGTGATTCACTGAAATGTCCAAACAACAGTACTCAAACTCAAAAGATATCCAAACAAAGATAATCAAGAAAATGCCACTTTCATGGGACATTCTGTTTGTTCAAACGATAACAAAAAACTGAGTTCTTTTACCAACTATTACTTTGGACTTAGTGAATGGTGAGGGTAGCACCACTCCAGTGAGATGTCTTATAGACTCTTGTTCTCAACAAACATTTTTCACAAAATTTAGTCAATAAATTGGGCTTGACGCCAAACCCAAATGAATAAGAACTCAATATCACATCCTTTGTTAAGGATAACTCAAACAATAATAGCTATAAGACAATTGACCTGGAATTACATGTAGGAAATGAATTAGAAAAAAATTAAAACGGTCATTATTCCAAAAGTAAGACAAAACAAAATGGTTGTACCCAAACTAGAACAAACCATTAATCATTTGAGGAAACAGTACAATATAGCTGATAGACATATCACAAACAACGCAGTAGCTAACATTGAAATGTTAATGGGGGCAGATTATATTCATCTTATTCATAGGGGCATAGTGAAGATAGGTAATGGTTTAGCTCATCAGACACCATCAGGAATAGCCCCCTTGTGTGACCTATCCAGATACAGCCTAGACCTAAACCAGAATAGTTCATGACTAACAAATACTATGTGCCTCAACTCAGTCCTACATAACACCTGTAAGAATAGCAACACTTTGAATAATATTATAACAGCTGAGAACATTAATTCATCACTATCAAATGAAATTAGATGAGGCAATTCAAACTTTATGGTTGCTAGAATCTGTGGGTGTATATATGACACAAATCAAACTTCAGAAGATCAGTTAATGGTAGAAAGATTTGAAGACCCCATTTAGTGCAAAGACAATAGTTATTTTGTTGAGTTACCTTGGAAAATAAGTTGTCCAACTTTAAGAGATGATCTCGTAGTAGATAAAGGACATTTATATAAAGTAATGAAAAAGTTCAAACAGGATAATAGAATTCAAATGTACAGTAATGTCTTCAAAGAACAGCTACAGAAAGGCTTCATTGAAGAAGTAACAACTAACCCTTTTGAAAAAGATGGTTGTCATTATTTAACCCACAGGAGGAGGGGTTATCAACAAGCTGCCCCAACAACAAAACTCAGAGTAATATATAACTGTATCCTCAAAGACAGTGATAAACACAGTTTGAATGATTGCCTGATTAAGGGTCCTAATCTCATTTCTGACGTGAAAATCTTACTCAGGTTCAGGTTAGATAAAAATGCTTCACAAAGTGACATTTCAAAAGCATTTTTCAGAATAAATCTTAAAAATGAATATGACAAGAATCAACTTAGGTTCTTATGATTCAGGGATCCATTTGATTTGAATGAAAGGTTCATAACCTATTATGAAAAAACTATACAGGGCTATGGGTTGATTGCCTGATACCCTCATCCGTTAGAAATTTCCAGCAGACTTCAGTGGAGAGTTACCTACACAAGCCCTACGTTTTTTCGTTAGAGAGTTATGTACGTGTAGGTCTTCAAAGGACTTCTTTATGTTTAATTGTCTATGGTAACTCTAGCGTCGGGATTTTAGATGCCTATATGTGAACGAAAGAAAGTGTCCCACCTTATTTTCGCTGGGCCTTAGTTTGCTTCGATCTAGGGCGTGACGGTCTTCTTCGATGTAGGGCCGTTACGATGGAGCCTACACTGCGAGTTGACACTTTCTAACTAATATTAGGCAATCACTAATTAAACCCATGAAGGAATAGGCCTATCCTTTTTTTTATAGTTATTAGGTTTTATATTATAAGGAATTCACTCAGAACTTTAGGGAAGACGAAGCACATCTTCCCTGTTTAAAGCGTTCGCTGTAACCTAAACAAGCTCCGAGAGAGCCGCTATAATATAATCTTCGTATTTTAGTATAAATTGCTGATTTGGCAAAAGTTGTTGACCCTTGCCTTGATGTAATCTCATGAGTTAGCAATGGAAAATTTTGATCACGTGAAATAATAAATGTTTCTCGTGGTTATGCAGGCCCGACGCCTACATGCGGGTTCTATGTATGTATGGCAATCATTTCATTCCCATTAGGCTATGTTGCCAATCCCGAGACAATTTTGTAGATATTTAATTCAATTAATTAATAATTTATATTTAATTATGAAATAAAGGTATCACATACGATACCATGTTGTAAGCGCGTATAGTTTTTCCATATACGGAGGGGGCCGTCCAAGAGACTAACTTCTCAAGTTTAGTTAAAGTTATGTCAATTAATTTGACTCCCCTTAGGTATAGGAAATTTATGGAATTAAAGTAAAGTTATTAAGCATTTTAACTTTGCACATTATCTGTTTAAATTTTGTCACCAGTTTTTAAATGCTGGTTTACTGATGTGGTTTTGGAGTTTTGTCATGTTTTGTTTTGTTAACGATTTATGTTTTGAAGTGACTTCTACGTTGGTGAGTTAATTGAAGTGTACTGTACTTCCATGTTGTGTTGTTTGGTTAAAAGAGTTTGTACTGTATTCAAACATACCACTTCAGACTAGTCAGTACCCGTAGTTTTAGTGGAGTAAATGTTACTCCTCCACAGGTAGATCTGGAGGGCTTGGGGCTTTGAATCCTGTATTGTTTTTGTGTTGTTTGGTCTCTGGCCAAGGGAGGCCACAAGACCCTTGTTGTTTGGTCTCTGGCCAAGGGAGGCCACAAGACCCTTGTTGTTTGGTCTCTGGCCAAGGGAGTCCATAAGAGCGTTGTTTGGCCTATGGCCAAGGGAGGCTATAAGACCGTTGTTGTTTGGCCTATGGCCAAGGGAGACCACAAGACCCTTGTTTGAATAGATTCGGCTATGCCCAAGTGAGGCCATCAGCCCCTTGTTGAATAGGTTGGGCTATGGCCAAGGGAGGCCATCAGCCCCTTGTTGAATAGGTTGGGCTATGGCCAAAGGAGGCCATCAGCCCCTTGTTGAATAGGTTGGGCTATGGCCAAATGAGGCCATCAGTCCCTTGTTGAATAGGTTGGGCTATGGCCAAATGAGGCCATCAGCCCTTTGTTGAATATGTTGGGCTCTGGCCAAAGGAGGCCATCAGCCCCTTGATGAATAGGTTGGGCTATGGCCAATGGAGGCCAAGGCCCTTTGATGATCTGTTTAGCTATGGCGAATGGAGGCCATCAGCCGTTTGATGAATTTGTTGGGCTATGGCCAAGGTAGGCCATCAGCCCTTTGATGAATTTGTTGAGCTATGGCCAAGGTAGGCCATCAGCCCCTTGAAATAGTAGTTTGGGCTATGGCCAAAGTAGGCCATAAAGCTCTTTAGAGTAGTTTGTTTTTATGTCCACTGTCTAACCATATAATTTTTGGCACAAAATTATGTGCACAGAATCAGAGCGTGGCAATAAAAGCTTTTACTCTCCGATCCTTGGTTATGTTCAGACAGTTTGTTGTGCTTGAGACACATGGAAAGAGTACAGTGTGTGTGTGTGTGTGTTGCATTCCTCTGAATCCAGTTGGTCTTCAAAACTTGGATTCACCACTCCACTGAAGTCAATACCGCTAGTTATGATTAAGTAAATGTTGTGTATCCTACAGGTAGGTCTGGAAGGTTTGGGGTTTTGAAGGAATCCAATCTGTTTGCAAGGAATGTATGTGTCTGTTGATGACATCTGTTGTGTGATTCTTCCTTTAAAAGAAGAATTGGATGTTTGGAGTCGTATGTATATATTTTTATACTGTACCGTACGTATGTGCGTAAATGTGTACTTTGTTGTAGGGTTTTATTTTGGGGTTTTGGGTTAGGTTAACCAATTTGGCTGAGTAAAGATCCTCAAATGTTGCATTTGAGACCCTTATATCAAGCCTTGTCTGTTTTATGCCTATATGTGAAATAGGACTTAGAATAGGTCGCGCCTATACGTCAAATAGGACTTAGAATAGGTTGGCCTATATGTCAAATAGGACTTAGAATGTGTTGGCCTATATGTCAAATAGGACTTAAAATAGGTTGTCTATATGTGAAATAGGACTTAGAATAGGTTGCGCCTATATGTCAAATAGGACTTGAAATAGGTTGCGCCTATATGTCAAATAGGACTTGGAATAGGTTGCGCCTATATGTGAAATAGGACTTGGAATAGGTTGCGCCTATATGTCAAATATGACTTGGAATAGGTTGCGCCTATATGTCAAATAGGACTTAGAATAGGTTGCGCCTATATGTCAAATAGGACTTAGAATAGGTTGCGCCTATATGTCAAATATGACTTAGAATTGGTTGCGCCTATATGGCAAATAGGACTTAGAATAGGTTGCGCCTATATGTCAAATAGGACTTAGAATAGGTTGTGCCTATATGTCAAAAAGGACTTAGAATAGGGTTACGAATAGGTGTTAGGTGGGTGTAGGTTTGAATTCGTGCATTTGCTTTAAGTATTTGTGATGTTACAGTTCTGAGTCGAATTTTGTGATGTTACAGTTCAGAGTCGAATTTTGCGATGTTAATGAGTCTTATGAGTAAGTTAAATTGCTGAAATAAATTTTATAACCTACACCACAGGTTGAATTATAAATTTAGTGTTTTTAGTTAGGATAGGCCTTGAGTGTAAAGAGTAGGGCCTACTTTGTGAGGTAAGCTTTTTGTATATTTAATCGCAAATTGTAGTGTTTGAAGTAGGCCTTTAGTGTATGAGTATGTTAGGCCTATTAGTTAAGGTAAAGTTTTCTGGGCCTACTAAATAGGCTTATGTATTGGGCCTAATAAATAGGCTTATGTTGAAATTGGTTTTTTTATAGGACCTTAAATGAGTTAAGCCTGTTAAATCAACAAGGCTGTGTTTTGAGTTAAAGAGTAGGACATTAAATAGGCTTAATGTTGTGGGCCTATTTTTATAGGACCTAAAATGAGTTATGCCTGTTAAATGAACAAGCCTTTGTTTTCGGTTAGTGTAAAGGCAAAGGGATCGGTTCCCCAGTTACATAGGCCACCATATGAAAAAACTATAGTGGGGTTATGGTTGAAATTGGGGTTAAGCCTAATGAGCTAAGCCTAGCCACTGTGTATGTCAGTGTAAATTTTAGAGGGGTCAGTTCCCCATATACGGGCCACCATATGAAAAAAACTATATAGGGCTATGGGTTGATTGCCTGATACCCTCATCCGTTGGAAATTTCCAGCAGACTTCAGTGGAGAGTTACCGACAAAAGCCCTATGTTTTTTCGTTAGAGAGTTATGTATGTGTAGGTCTTCAAAGGACCTCTTTATGTTTAATTGTCTACGGTAACTCTAGCGTCGGGATTTTAGATGCCTATATGTGAATGAAAGAAAGTGTCCCACCTTATTTTCGCTGGGCCTTAGTTTGCTTCGATCTAGGGCGTGACGGTCTTCTTCGATGTAGGGCCGTTACGATGGAGCCTACACTGCGAGTTGACACTTTCTAACTAATATAGGCAGTCACTAATTAAACCCCTGAAGGAATAGGCCTATCCTTTTTTTTTATAGTTATTAGGTTTTATATTATAAGGAATTCACTCAGAACTTTAGGGAAGACGAAGCACATCTTCCCTGTTTAAAGCGTTCGCTGTAACATAAACAAGCTCCGAGAAAGCCGCTGTAATATAATCTTCGTATTTTAGTATAAATTGCTGATTTGGCAAAGGTTTTTGACCCTTGCCTTGATGTAATCTCATGAGTTAGCAATGGAAAATTTTGATCACGTGAAATAATAAATGTTTCTCGTGGTTATGCAGGCCCGACGCCTACATACGGGTTCTATGTATGTATGGCAATCATTTCATTCCCATCAGGCAATGTCGCCAATCCCGAGGCAATTTTGTAGATATTTAATGCAATTAATTAATAATTTATATTTAAATATGAAATAAAGGTATCACATACGATACCATGTTGTAAGCGCGTATAGTTTTTCCGTACCTATAGATTCAATGTTGTGTTGTTTGGAGCCAATTGCTCACCTAGCTTATTAGCATTGACAATTAGACATCATTTGAACCAGTTTAATAACTCTTTAACACTAAACTTGCTTAAGGAACATTTTTACATAGAGAATCTAATAGGCTCAACATCAACAAAATCTGAATTATCTGAGGTCTATGAAACCTCTCAAAACATTATGCAACAAGGTAACTTTGAAGTTAGAGAGTGGATTTCAAATGATGAGGATTTAAACAAAAAGATTTTAAAGGGTAATAATGGTCTTACTGAACCATCAGACATAACTAAAACTTTAAGTATGAACTGGTATTTGGATGCAACTTCTAACAATCATCATTCAATCTGCACTAAAAGTTTTAAACTTGATGAGGAAGCTAACACTGAAAGAGATATTATCAGAGGCTTCCAAAATTTTTGATCCTATGGGTCTATTCTTGCCTTCAACAATAAGCTCAAAGATTCTCCTCCAAGAACTTTGGAAGACAAATGTTGGGTGGGATGAACCAATAACAATTGAAGATCAAAAATCTTGGAAGAAGTTGGCTACTGATTTAATAAAAATGCAGAACATTAAAATACCAAGGTGCTGTGGGTTCAGAGATAAACCGTAGAGACTTCACGTGTTTGCTGATGCAAACACACAGGCTTTTGGGTGCTGTGCGTACCTTGTAAGTCCTACAGAACGTCATCTAATTTATGCAAAAGAGAAAGTTGCACCTCTCAAACCTACCAGAACCATACCTCAATTGGAACTATTGGCTGTGCATTAGCTATTAAGATCATATCATTTCTTAAGGATGCTTACCATGATGTAAATATAACTGATATCCACATCTGGCTCGACAGTCAGATTTGTCTTGCCTGGATACGGAATGACAGCATTAATAGTAAGAACATCTTTGTAAGAAACAGACTAAAAGAAATAGCTGAAGCTAATGAAAGCCTACAAGTCAACTTTCACTATGTTCCAACTAAACAAAATCCAGCAGACTTTCTGACCAGAGGTTTATCCTACAAGTTGTTGAAGTAAAACAAAACTTGGTTCATGGGACCTAAGTGGCTCTGTAATACAGACCAATGGCCTGTGGAACATGTTAACTTTTAAAATGAAAAGGTTGAACTAATCACTAATTATGAAAATTATTCTGACTTCAGCAAGCTTGCCAGGGTCACAGCCTACTGTTTGAGGTTTGTCCACAACTGTTTAACTACAATTAACAAACAGCTAAATAAGAACAATCACAATTATACAGAAGTTGCAACCAAGTATTGGATAGGGCATGCACAACAAAAAGAGTACAATAAAGAGTTAGAATTCTTGACCAATGGGAAACAAACAAAAGAGCCTGTACCATCAGTAGTTGTGGATCTAAACTTGTTCAGAGATGAGGAAGGTCTTCTAAGGTGTAGAGGGAGACTAGATAAATCAAAACTGTCTTACAAAAGCAAACATCCAATCCTTTTACTTAGATTTAGCTATCTGACAACATTAATCATCAGACAAACCCACAATAATGTGCATCATATGGGGGTAGCACAGACACTAACTGCATTAAGAAAAACTTATTGGATACCTAAGGGAAGGATCACTGTTAAAACAGTTCTGAATGAGTGTGTCACATGTAAGCGTATTCATGCTGGGCCCTATAGGAAACCAAATCCTCCTGCTTTGCCAGAGGAGAGAGTTACTCTCAACAGACCCTTTGAGACTGTAGGCATTGACTGTAGGAGTGGTTGACACTGAGCAAAAAATGTACATTGTACTATTTACATCTGCTGTCTCACGAGCTCTTTATCTGGATGTTGTGGAGGATCTTACACTAGAATCCTTTGTTGCTGTCTTCAAGAGATTCTGTGCACGACATTCAGTACCCAAGACAGTTTGGACTGACAACGCTACATATTTCAAAGCTGGTGCACAAGTCATTAACGACTTGTTAAGCAATGAAGTCACACAATTATATGTACAAAATTCAAACGTAAAATGGAAGTATATTCCAGTTTCCTCTCCTTGGTATGGTTCTATCTGGGAGAAGAATATACAAACGGTAAAGAATTGCTAGAGGAAAGCAATTAGTAAAAAAACAGATACACTTGTTTGAGTTGCTCACTCTCCTGGCTGAGATTGAGAACATCATCAACAATAGACCACTCACTTATGTGAGTGACAACATTAATGACCCTGAACCATTAACTCCAAATCATTTGATTCGGGGAGAAGAAGTTAGTCTCCTGTCAGACTACAATATAGACTCTTCAGAAGACCCAAACTGGACTCAGCAACATGATGAACTCCAAACTAAGTTACAACACTTAACTAGAGTTAAAGCTAATTTCACTAAACAGTGGAAAACTGAGTACTTGATGGGTCTAAGGGAGAGACATAAACAAATGACTAAGAAGGATTGGTTTGACACAACTAAGGTTGGGGACCTTGTTCTAATACATGCCATTACTCCAGGAAAATACTGGCCTCTGGCTAGAGTTTTAGAACTCAGACCAGGGGCAGAAGGGGTAACAAGATTGGTCAAATTAAGGACTTCAGCGGGTGACAACAAGAGACATCTCTCTTTTGTACCCCATACAATCTGGACCCAAAACAATGGACTCTGGAGAGCCCCCTCCACAGACAGTAACAACTGGAGACACTGAACTTCCAGTAACATTGACAGACACAAGACCTCAGCGACAAAAAGCGTTAAAGGCGCGACTAGTTTTACAGCAAAAAATAGGTGCTGGGGAATTGTAATTTCATCTTCTAACTTTCACTTTTCCTTTTCTTATGGTAAAGACCATGAACAGTTTCATCCTATGGATGTATATTTTCTCTTCTAATTAAATGCTACATCTTCTCCATGAGAAGGTGAGGGTAGTCATTGTTAATCAGATTAACAGGCATTTACAGTCAAATAGTTAGCTACCCTACACTCAGACATAAAAATCGGTGACAGTGACACCAAGATTTTTATCTCCTGGGGCCCCCAGTATATGGAAAACTGATATGTGTGGGTAGTTGGGAGGTAACGAAAATGATCCACTGAGTAGGTAGGTAGTTAATCTAAGAATTATTGAACTCCTTTTATGTCAATAACTGGGTGGATGGAACCAATTGGTTGCTCACCAGAGTTATTCTCCACACTAGTATTTATATACTGTGTGATAGAGCGTGCTCGGTAGTAGACATACACTACCGATCAACCAACAAACAAAAAGGACGCTGGTGGAAAAAACCAGGGAACAAGGGACTTGAAGGAAGAACGGCATGGCGAACGAAGGGGCTTGAAAACAGAAAAAGATCCCCACCAGCTAGTACGCTCTCAAAAAATAAGCAACTAGAAGAAAGACTCCAAGAAGAAATCAGGACTTATCTAATAACACTCAGTAAGTGAACAATTGTATTTCTAAACCCCAGTTTAGTAATAACATATAAACTGGGTCCATTTAAATTAGGCCTACATTGTGGTCTAAGACCTAACATCAACTCATAGCTTAACAAAGGCTAAGGTAAATTACCCTAACCTAATTTGGTGAGGAATCCTACTGTGGACCTCAATTTACTCTGCCCGCTCTGGACCATTTCCGGAATCTCTAAGGTGACCCCTACAAGGCTAGGTTTAACCTACTCTCAGTTAGACTGGAGATATTAGGGGTGGGTTAATTTGGGACCAATTCATAAAGAGCATTTTTCACATATACTGTATATGTGGAAAATTTGGGAGTACCGAAATGGAAGACCCACCTAATCTTGGATAAGCCATATTGACATTAAAAAAAAAAATAATAACAATAAAAAATAACTCAGAAGGAGAACATGAACTCTTGCTGAGAAAAATTAAAAAGACACCAACGAAAAAACAAATATGGGATGAAAAGAAAAAGATCCCATAGCCAGAAATGGCAACACGGTTTTGGGAAGAAGAAGAAAAAGATCGGGATAAGCTGAATAAGCATAAGCTGAATAAGGATAGGAGGAATAAAGGGTGACGGGAAAGAAGCCGGAATAAAAATGTTTATTATTGGTGTCAAGAAATAAAAAACATAAAAACTTCAAGGTAAGTTCATAAATTTCCCTTCGGTTATTAAATTTAGGTTAAATAAGCTGACATTTCAGCTGTAATTGTTTAACAAAAGAGTATGGAAGTCCTGTTTATGGACAAATAGTTAGGCTGGTTCATCTTTGGCCTAGGTCTTCCATCTCCAACGTAGCCTAGGTTGTGTTTAAGCTACTCTGGTTGGAGCAGGACCTATTTTTTCCATATCTATAATGGTGGCCCGTGCGCGGAAGGGTTATTTGCTGTGAAAACCTTAACCTTGAATAAAATAAAATAAAATAAAAAACGAAAATAATAAAATTACGCCTTATCAAACATTTTGACATCTGAACAGAATTTATTCCATGTTTGGCTTTTTCAAATATTTACTACATATAAATAATAATAAATTACGAAGCCCTAACTAAAAATAAAAATAAGAAATAATTCAAATGCTTCAAAACTTATCATTTGGTCATAAATGTGGTAAAATTCTAGAATAAGGGTAATCCGAAGCCTAGCCTATTTAACCAAAATAAAGCTTATTTATAGAGTTGAAAGGGTTTTGGAATTTTGGCGACTTATTTTTAGAAAAATAAAATAAATAAAATATGGCTGAATGTGAAGCAATTGAGGCAAAGATTAAATCATTAAAAAGGAAGAGATCAGCAAGGAAGGGAGTCATTACCAGGCTTTTAACTAGCTTTAATAGCAAAGAAAATCCAAATAAAAGGGATTATGATACTATTTTGGGTGGTTTAAATAGAATTAAACTGGAAATAATAATTATAGACGAGGAAATTGTTACAGAAACTGATGGGTTAAATGTTGGTGAAGAGACATATACAGCACTTTTGTGTGAACAAGAACAGAATATTTTTGAAATAGATTCTCACATAAATGAATTATATGCTGCTTTAGATAATCTACCAAATAATTTAGAGGCTACAAATCAAAGTTTGATTGAGGCCTTCAGAAATGTATCCATTTCTAATGATGACAATAACAACTAAAAGCCAAGTTACCAACATTACAAGTACCAATATTTGAGGGTGATCGAACAAAATTTCAGTCTTTTCTGGAAAAATTGATAGTTTAATTGGCAATAAAGATTATATCTGATGTTGACAAATTCAGTTATCTGCTTAATTATTTAAAGGGCCCAGCCCTAAAACTGGTTGATGCCTTACCGGCAATAGGCAGTTCGTATAAAATAGCTCTCAAATTACTAGAAAGAAATTTCCTAAATAGAAAAGAAATAGTAAATGATTTAGCAATAAAATTAAAAAATATAAAACCAGCCAAGGATAACCATCAGGATCTATACAATTTCTATTGTGAAATTGAATGCATGTTAGGTCATCTACAAAATAATGACATAGATCTAGAGAAATCAGTATGGTTTATCCAAGCCATAATATTTGATTGTTTACATACCCAAATTAGGGATATTTTCCAAAGAATAACGGGAAATACATACCCTACCCTTGGTGAAATAAGGAATGAATTTCCAAATGTTGATTCACAAATAAACCAAACAAAGATTGATTCACAAATAAACCAAACAAAATTGATTCACAAATAAACCAAACGAAGATTGATTCACAAATAAACCAAACAAAGAAAATTCAAACAAAACCAAAGCCACAACCGCAACAACAACAAAAAGACAAATCAGAACAAAAAGTGATAGGTGTATAACATCATTTGTCAAAGAAAATGAACAGAAAGAAAAATATAGTACAGTCAATTTAGATCTGGATATACCCATAGAGAATAAAACAACAAACATAGAAGCAGTAGTCATTGAACAAGTTGGTCAACAAAAATTTAAAATACCAAATTTAAAACAAGTAATACAACAACTTAAAAAGCAATATAAAATTGCAGATAGAAATTTAAATGATGATACAATAGATAATGTTCAAATGTTAATTGGAGCTGATTATATTCACTTAATTCAGAAGGGCATAGTCAGAATAGGAGATGGGATGGCTCTAGATACTCACTAGGGTATAGCTCCACTGGGACACATAGATAAATATAAAATAACAATGAAAAATAAAATATATGACTAACAAACTTGCCCTATTATGACAAGGTCTTACACAACTCAAATAATGACATAAATACTGAAATATTAAATAAATCATTAACAACTGAAGAATTAGATAAAGGTGTACAACAGCTCTGGCTATTAGAGTCAGTGGGGGTGCAAGATGGTGATCATACAGATGAAAATCAATTAATGGTTGAAAATTTTGAAAATACCATCATGTATGAAAATGGCCATTATTCAATTGAACTACCTTGGAAGATCAATAGTCCAAAATTAAATGATAATCTAAAGGTAGCTAAAGGTCATCTCTATAATTTGATGAAAAGATTAAAAAATGACAATAGAATTAAAATGTATGATGATGTTTTCAAGGACCAGTTAGAAAAAGGCTTCATTGAAGAAGTTAAAGATCACCCCTTTAAAAAAGACAACTGCCATTATCTTACACAGGAGTCTATAGAAAGGATGCACCCACAACAAAACTTAGAGTTGTGTATAACTGTAGTCTTAAAGATGGCAATAAGCATAGCTTGAATGACTGTCTCATAGAGGGGCCTAATCTTATTTCAGACCTTGTAAAAATCCTTCTAAGATTTAGATTAGATGACTATGCAGTTCAAAGTGATATAAGCAAAGCTTTTTGAGAATTCATCTGAAAAATGACTATGACAAAGATCAACTAAGATTCTTGTGGTTTAATGATCCATATGACTTAAATAAAGGGTTTAAAACATTTAAATTTAATGTGGTTTTGTTTGGAGCAAATGCAAGTCCTAGTTTACTGGCTTTAACCATCAAACATCACTTAAATTTGTATGATGAAAATGATTTAACTGTTCAGTTCTTGAAAGATCACTTCTATGTAGATAACCTTGTAGGATCAACCAAAACAGAGTCAGAATTAAATGAAGTTTACATAAAAGCAGATAAAATAATGAAAGAAGGTCATTTTGAATTAAGAGAGTGGATCACAAATAATGAGACTAAATCAAAAAATAAAATCAGAAGACAAAGGATTGACAGAACCAACAAACAGGGTGAAAACATTAGGTATGATCTGGCATTTGAACTCAGATTCTAAAGTTCATGACTCACTCTGCACAAAAGGCTACACCTTAGATACAACAGCTAACACAAAAAGAAAGATCTTATCCGAAAGTTCAAAAATATTTGACCCTATGGGTTTACTCCTTCCTTCTACTATCAGATCCAGGGTTCTTTTACAAGAATTTTGGAAACAGAAAGTAGACTGGGATGATCCTATAACCAATAAACAACAAGATAGCTGGAAAAGGTTAGCTAAAGATCTCAATAAACTACAAAACATAAATATTCCCAGAGTTTGTGGACACAGAGATACACCTCAAACCTTGCATGTATTTGGCGATGCCAGTGAAAAGGTGTATGGCTGTTGCGCTTACCCTGTAGGTGAGGATGGTAGCCATTTGATCCAGAGGTGGGGAGTCGGAGTCGGGAGTCGGGGCTTTTTTGAAGAGTCGGGAGTCGGTAAAAACGACCGACTCCCGACTCTTTGATTCAATTTCTATATGCCAACAATTTACCAGAATACTACTCTGCCCTAAATAAATATCTTCCTGAACTAATTCTAGATTCACATTTCCACATTTGATTTATTGTTCTGGTAAATCTTAGCAAATGAATTTCATATTTCTATTTTAGGATACTAGGTACCATATAAAAATTAGCAATATATTAATTATTAATTTAATTAGCCCCTATTAGTAATGAGTCGTGGGCCTAGTAGAAAATCAGCAGTCTTTCAATATTTTAGCTAAATGAGGATGAAAGTATTTTTATTTGTCAAGTAGAAAAGGATGGTAAAGAGTGTAATGCAAAAATTAGTGCTTACACTAGGAAACATGCTAATGCTCCAACTAGAGCCTCAAACTTGAAACGCCATCTACGAAACAAACATCCCAATATTTATAAGGTTGTAGATCAGCATGATAAGGAAAGAGTCGGGAGTCGGGAGTCGGTTGTTTTTGGCCGACTCCCCATCCCTGATTTGATCTATGCCAAGGGGAAAGTAACACCCCTAAAACAAAAGAAAACTATTCCTCAGCTTGAACTACTTGCGGGTTATCTAGCTATAAAAATAACAGTATTTCTCCATGAAGTCTATTATGATGTAAACATCACAAATACATATATTTAGCTTGACAGTCAAATCTGTTTGGCATGGATCAACTCTGATGAGTTAAACTCAAAAAACATCTTTGTCCGTAACAGATTAAGAGACATTAAAGAAGCTAGACAAAATTTGGACATAACCTTCAGATACATTCCAACAAAACAAAATCCTGCAGACTTTCTTACAAGAGGATTATCCTGTAAATTACTAAAATCCAACAAAAATTGGTTTCATGGACCTGAATTCATTCAGGATGAAACAATGTGGCCAGCAGAACAAATTAATGTAAAACTTAACATGATAACCACAAATAAAGTTGAGCCACTACTAGATTATAACAATTATTCTGACTTTGGCAGACTTGTAAGGGTAACATCTTACTGTCTCAGATTCATTCACAACTGTTTAAAGAAAATAAATAAACAAAGAAATAATGATAATGAAATGTATACAAGTCTAGCTACCAAATATTGGATTAACCACATACAACAAACAGAATACAAAAATGAAATAGACTTTCTAACAATTGGTAAACAAATGAACAAAGTACCCTCTGTGGTAATAAACTTGAATCTTTACATTGACAAAGATGGCTTATTAAGATGTAAGGGTAGATTAAACAAATCACAAATCACATATAACAGTAAACAACCCCTTCTTCTTCCTAGGTTCCATCACATTACAACCCTAATTATTAGAGAGAAACACAATGAACTTTATCACATGGGCGTTCCACAAACATTAAATGCCATTAGGAAATTGTATTGGATACCCAAAGGCAGAGTGACTGTGAAGACAGTTTTGAATAACTGTGTCACCTGCAAAAGGATTCATTCCAGATCTTTCAGGAAGACCAATCCTCCTGATTTGCCAACAGAGAGAGTCACCTTTAATAGGCCTTTTGAAACAGTTGGCATAGACTATACAGGAAGTTTGACTGTTGGTCTGGGAACAACAGAACAAAAAATGTACATCATACTTTACACATGTTCATCTTCTAGAGCAGTCAGCTTAGACATAGTGAGTGATCTTGTAAGAGTCAGATTTATTATTACAGACCTTTACAAGTTTACGTAGATAATTAACTAAATGCCAGGGTCACCAGCGCCCAAATACTAGATTGGCATCCAGCACTGCGGCGCAAAATTAATTTTAATAAAAAAGGGAAGGACTGATTATAAAATCATCAATATGAATTTTGTATTTTATTGACAACAATTAATAAATTATATGCAACAATTATTTATAAATGCAAAGGGGATTTTTACCCGTAACAACTTTGACATATAAATGCGGAATTAAATAATGGCACCGTTTAGCTAATATATAACAGTCTGCAACTAATACTGATAAACAACTAATGGAACTAATATTAATATACAATTAATATTAAACAACTAATAGAATTAATATTAATATACGAATAATATTGTGCAAATAATATACAAATAATATTAATATATAAATAATGTAACACTAATAGAATTAATATTAATATACGAATAATATTGTGCAAATAATATACAAATAATATTAATATATAAATAATGTAACACTAATAGCCACAATGACAACCTTGTCTGCAAAGAGACAGACAAGAATACTGTAAGTGATATTTCAGAGAAAAAGAATAATAAAAATGGCAAAAATTAATAATTAATATACATATGCTATATAGGCCCAGTAACCTGTGGATGATAAATTACAGTTGATTCTCATTATGGGATTGTGTTAAGTTGAATGGGAAAACTAAGGAAGTATGTAGGCCACCTGCTAAGAAAATACATGAAACATAATAGGCTTATATTATAAAGTAAAATATACTAAGAAAATTAATAGGCAGGCCTATGCCTCTTCAATATAATAGAGCTGAGGTTAATCTAAAACAAAGGCTACGGTAGGCCTCAGCTAGGCTAGAGTTACAATTTGGCTTTTGTAGGCCACCTGCTAAGAAAATACATGAAACATAATAGGCTTATATTATAAAGTAAAATATACTAAGAAAATTAATAGGCAGGCCTATGCCTCTTCAATATAATAGAGCTGAGGTTAATCTAAAACAAAGGCTACGGTAGGCCTCAGCTAGGCTAGAGTTACAATTTGGCTTTTGCCTAGATAGACCTAACTTAGCCTAAGGTAATTTATTGTATGAATTGTACAGTATATTTATAGTATGAATCTTACAGTACTAATCACAAACACTATAAGGCTTGTTAATCTCTGCAGTATGCGGTATTGCATACAGATATGCAATAGTAAAGAATATAAACATTATAAATAGGAACTTACCACGAAGAACCTTTGCTTGCTGGCGCCGTGTTTTCAAATAATATAAAATGTGTGAACGGCGTCCTTTGTGTTGTTGTACATAAGCTTGTTTTTACTATACAATTTTACCAACAAGCCAAAATAATCCTTAAAAGCCAATTCATGTCTAGTCACACCACACTGAATGCTTAAGAATTAAATTTGATCACTGGACATGTTTAACTTGTATTTATTTATTTATTTAGATTTAAATATTTCACTCATGCCAATTTGTGGCAGTTTTCACTAATAAAAAATAATCTTGTGGTGCAAGGCACTACAAGTACTGCCCCCCAAAAACATGGTTGTCAGGGGTAAAAAAAAAACACTTAAATGTCAAAGCGCACTGGCTTACGAATGACTCTTCCAGAACGAGTCATTGTTTGCTTTTGGACGGCAATATCCTGCAGCACTGGTTCTGAAGGCATGGATGGTGCTACAGGTGCAGTAGGGACATTGGGGGAAGGGGATTCTTGGTGCCTGTGCAATGGGGCCACTGGCTGGTTCAAAGACAGTTGGTTGCGATAATGAAGGAGAATTGGAAGAGGGATGATAGATTGTTGTACCCTCGGATGAGGTGGTGGTACATAGGATTTAGGAAGGGTAGATTGCTGTACCTGTATATGAGATGAAGGTACAGAAGATTGAGGGGGATAGGTTGCTGTACCTGTATTTGAGGTGGAGGTACAGAAGATTGAGGGAGGATAGGATCTTTTGTTGGAGAAAAATCAAGGTATGCTGGTTTCAAGCGGTCCACAGAAACGGTTTCACGCTTGCCCACCTTGTCAATGATGAAAGTTTTGGGTCTACGGTCTAGCACAAGGAAGGGACCATCATAGGGACAGTGAAGAGGGTAGCGGTGAGCATCATGTCTCAAGAAAACATGTGTGCAAGTTTGTAAATCAGGGGAAACGAAGGTAGTTTGTGAAGTGGAAGTTCTAGGTGCTGTGGGACGAATTTGCTTCATAACAGAGCGTAATGTCTTGACATACGAAGCAGGATCACATGTGGGGTTAATGGGTGTAGGTGTGAAAAATTCTCCGGGTAACCGGAGTGTGGTACCGTAAACTAATTCTGCTGCAGAGCATGCAAGATCAGTCTTCAGAGCAGTACGAATTCCGAGTAGGATTAGGGGTAGCCTGTCCACCCATGTAGTAGATGGATCAGTGGCTCGCAAGGAACTTTTAAGTTGACGATGGAAGCGTTCTACCACCCCATTGGATTGCGGGTGATAGCTTGTTGTTCTGATGCGCTCAGTCCCAAGAAGGAGCATGAGTTCCTTCCATAAGGCCGATTCAAACTGGGCACCTCTGTCTGTGCAAATGGTTGCAGGTATTCCAAAACGGGAAACCCAACATGAAACAAAGGCATGAGCTACTGCAGAAGCAGTACAAGAAGTCAAAGGAACAGCTTCTGGCCATCTTGTGAACCTATCAATGACAGTGAGAAGATAGGTATAACCTCGAGAAGAATAGAGGGGGCCGACTATGTCTAGATGTATGGCCTCAAAACGAGCCTTCGGCAAAGGAAAGGTACCAATTTCTGACTTTGTGTGTCGGTGAACTTTGGCACGCTGACATTGAAGGCAAGATCGAGTCCAATTGCGGATATCTTTGTTCATACTTGGCCATACAAACCTAGCTGCAATTAATTTTTGGGTGGCCTTAATTCCGGGTGAGAAAGGGAATGGAGTTTAGCAAAAACAGCTCTTCGCAGCCCTTGTGGGACCAACGGTCGAATATGCTCAGTCGAGACGTCACACAAAATTTGTAAGTCTGACTTGGGTTCAACTGGTAAAGAGCGGACTTGCAACGAAGTGGGTGAATTAATAAGAGCTTGGAGGTCTGTATCCGTGGACTGAGCCTTAGCCATCTCTGAAAGGTTGATGTGAGAGTGTCCAGGGTCAGAAATTGCTGAGATGCGAGACAGCGCATCCGGCACAACATTCAAAGAACCTGAAATGTGTCGAATGTCTGAAGTAAATTGAAGAATAAAATCAAGGTATCTTCTCTCAGTAGGAGCATGAGAGTCTGATTGAGAATGGAGAGCAAATATTAACGGACGATGATCCGTAAAAATGCTAAAGTCACGTCCTTCCAGGAATGACTGAAATGACGGATGGAGAGGTATATCGCCAGCAACTCTCGACCGAAAGTGCTGTACCTCATTTGTGAAGGTGAGAGCTTGCGTGAAAAGAATGCGAGAGGTTCCCAAACGCCTGAAACAAGCTGCTGGAGCACTCCTGACACGGCAACGTCAGAGGCATCAGTGGCTAAGTTCAGAGGAGCGTCTGGTTGAGGGTGAACAAGGCATGTAGCTTGTGCTATAGCCTCTTTTGCTTGTGAAAAAGCATTGGTAGCTTCGGGGTTCCACAAAACTACAGTGGATCTGCCCCTTTTTGATTGGCGAAGAAGAGAGGTTATGGGTGCAAGAATGTTTGCACACTGAGGAATGAAGCGATGGTAGAAGTTTACCATCCCTAAGAAGCGGCGAAGTTGCTTTTGAGTTTGCGGTTGTGGGAAAGACCTTATCACAGATACTTTATTTTCGAGAGGAGAGATGCCCTTCGAAGTAACCTTGTGTCCTAAGAAGGTGAGTTCATCTACAGCAAAGACACATTTTTCAGGGTTTAGCAATACACCATATTCTGCCAACCGAGAAAAAACTAAGCGTAAATGTTGAATATGTTCTGAGGGAGAAGAACTTGCGATGAGAATGTCATCGACATATGTGAAAGTGAAGGAGAGACCTCTCAACACTTCATCAATGAAGCGTTGAAAAGTTTGGGCCGCATTACGCAGTCCGTATGGCATTTTTGTCATTTCAAATAACCCAAAAGGGGTTGTTATAGCAGTTTTATGTATGTCTTCAGGGTGTACAGGAATTTGATGAAAGGCTCGCACCAAGTCAAGGCGTGAAAATACTGTGGTGCCATGGAGAGCAGAAGTAAAATCGTGTAAGTGAGGAAGGGGATAGCGATCTGGAATCGTGTTGTCATTCAAAGCACGATAATCTCCACATGGACGCCAGTCTCCAGGTGTAGGTTTTGGGACCATGTGTAAAGCAGAGGCATACGGGCTACTTGAAGGCCGTATAATACCGAGTTCGAGCATGTGTTCAAACTCTCGTCTCACAATTGCAAGACGATCTGGAGCTAAGCGACGTGGGCGGGTGAAAACAGGTGAGCCTACCGTATCAATACGGTGGACAACAGAGTGTTTAATAGGGGTATCCTTAGAACAGGGTTGAGTAAGGGAAGAAAATTCATTTAGGAGCTGCTCTATAGCAGGTGAGCACTGTGGCAGAGAACTTGCCAATAATGAAGAGGGGTGCGCGGTAGGAGAACCAATTACTGAAAGATGTGTGGCATTATCAATTAATTGTGCTCTACGAACATCAACTAATAAATCATTAGCAGAAAGAAAATCAGAGCCTAACATTGGGGTATATACATCCGCGACAAGAAATATCCAGCGGAAAACACGTCTAAGTCCAAGAGAAACTGAAATAGAACGACGTCCATAAGTGTGAATAGATGAAGAATTAGCTGCACGTAAAATGAAAGAAGGTCCGTTTGCACGGTCTGCGGCTGTTGCAGGAATAACACTGTATTGAGCTCCAGTGTCAATAAGGAATGCATAGCCTGAAAGTGGATCATGCAAGGTGAACGTTGGACCAGGTGGTGCAGTAGTTTGTGAATCATTAAATTTTTGTGGAGGAAGGTTAGTATTGCTGTGGGAAGGAGTTTGTGTTGTATTTGAAGGATTAGTTGTAGGTATTAAATTAGTTGTGGTTGAATAAGTAGGTTGCAATTCTTTAACTTTACTTGCATACGTATGTGTTGGTTTGACAGTGTTAAATGAGGTAGTTGAGTGCGTAGTAATAGGTTGTTGATTATTTGTGGTAAAGGTTGGGTTGGTTGAGCTAGAGTAATACTTAGTTAAAATTGAGGTAGAATTAGATGGAGTAGTGGTAGGGTTAGTTGAAGAAAGGATAGGTTGAGAGGCTGTAGCGTCAGACGCCTGTGACACCAGCCTAGTTAGTTTAAAGGAGGATTAGGAGTCCATGGACAAGGTGTGAGACAGCGCGTTGCACGATCTTTAAACTTTTCATGATACCAGCAAGGGGGGGTATGAACAGTAGACTGAGGTAAGGAAATAGGTTGAGAATGAGGCTGAGTAGTGGGGATTGAGGATGAGGATGAGGTAAGGCTAATAGATTTGAATTAGGAGCAACCAACTGACCTGTTTGCGGTGGCTGTGGTTGTAGTAGAACGAGGCGTTGTCCAGGTTCATATTGGGAGGCTCTATTTGGACCAGAGGGTCGTCCTCGTCTTGAAGAACTTCTCTCTCGTTCCCTGTTGTTAGCTAGCTCTATTCGGAGAGCTTTAAATTCTTCTTTAATTGTTTGTAGAATTTCGTTGGATACTTTAAGACATTGTGCGGCCAGACTCTGAGTGTCGTCCTGCGTGGCACAGATTTGGGGGTGATGGGTGTGGTTATCTACTTGGCCAAGGTGGATTTCAATCATCATCTTATCAGCTGTTTTGGCCATAGTGAGGAGGTCTGTATCTTCTGGCATACAACGGAGCATTGGTCGTAGGGCAGTGGGGAGACCATTGAGGAAGCGGCGTCGCATTAAGGGTGAGTTTTTATCGTCTTCATTGGTCTGTCCAGCCAGGTCTTGCAGATGCCTCAGGAAGGCTGTTGGCGTTTGATCCCCAAGAACTTGGTCCTTGAGTAGAGCATTGAGTCGCTCTTCTTCTGATTGGCCGAGTCTCCTGACTAACTCGCTGAGGAGGCTCTCAAAAGCTTGGTAAGACGGAGGCAATAGAGTCACATCCCGCACTACTTTGTATACTAGTGTAAGCAGGAGGTTCTTTGTGATAAGGAACTTGGCTCGTGGGTCCGTAATTCCTTTTATCGCGAAATAATCCCGCAGTTGACTCACAAAGATTCCAGGCTCTTCAGCGGTGAATTGTGGAGTGGTAGGCTGATACATTGTTAGAAGGTCTGTTATAGGTAGGCTGACCATATTTCCTTGAGACAAAAACGGGACATTGGGATGGCAAAAAAGGGACGGGGGTTATGTAATATTCTGTATTCATGAAAAAGTAAGTACATAAACATATTGAGCTTACAATTATTCTTCAGTGACAGAACCCATACAGAACCCATAAAAAAAACGGTACTGTCCCGTTCAAAACGGTACGTATGGTCAGCCTAGTTATAGGTGGTGAATTTGGAGTACCACCGTTGGATGATCCTAGGTTGTTGTTGTTGTGGGTCATTGTGGCTATTATATTGTTACAAGGTACTAAAAAAATTAAAAATGTGTAAAAACTGACAAGATTTCAACAAATGTTGTTGAATGCAAATAATGGCTTCAGGTAAGCTTGGTTGAGTATGAGACTCAATTGGAGTTATGAATGCCAATAACAAAAAGTTACGTAAAAAATTTTTTTTTTTTATGATGTAGCCCAATATTAGCAGAAAAATAGTCTGCGTATAGGCTGTTTGCAAAATATAAGTAAATTTGCACAAAAAAAAACTTTAGAAAACGCTGATTTTATAAAAAGGCAAAATAAAAGGAATATATTTTGCAATAGAATACACTTCCAGTACAGGTGAGTGCTTAGTACTAGTGAATTTAATAAAATTATAGATGCAGACTGAATATATTGACAAAAATTGAGAAAAAACTTTTAGAATTTTTTTTGCATAAATTACGGTGTTTGGTCACTCCAGGAGTGTCACCAATTGCAAGAGTCAGATTTATTATTACAGACCTTTACAAGTTTACGTAGATAATTAACTAAATGCCAGGGTCACCAGCGCCCAAATACTAGATTGGCATCCAGCACTGCGGCGCAAAATTAATTTTAATAAAAAAGGGAAGGACTGATTATAAAATCATCAATATGAATTTTGTATTTTATTGACAACAATTAATAAATTATATGCAACAATTATTTATAAATGCAAAGGGGATTTTTACCCGTAACAACTTTGACATATAAATGCGGAATTAAATAATGGCACCGTTTAGCTAATATATAACAGTCTGCAACTAATACTGATAAACAACTAATGGAACTAATATTAATATACAATTAATATTAAACAACTAATAGAATTAATATTAATATACGAATAATATTGTGCAAATAATATACAAATAATATTAATATATAAATAATGTAACACTAATAGAATTAATATTAATATACGAATAATATTGTGCAAATAATATACAAATAATATTAATATATAAATAATGTAACACTAATAGCCACAATGACAACCTTGTCTGCAAAGAGACAGACAAGAATACTGTAAGTGATATTTCAGAGAAAAAGAATAATAAAAATGGCAAAAATTAATAATTAATATACATATGCTATATAGGCCCAGTAACCTGTGGATGATAAATTACAGTTGATTCTCATTATGGGATTGTGTTAAGTTGAATGGGAAAACTAAGGAAGTATGTAGGCCACCTGCTAAGAAAATACATGAAACATAATAGGCTTATATTATAAAGTAAAATATACTAAGAAAATTAATAGGCAGGCCTATGCCTCTTCAATATAATAGAGCTGAGGTTAATCTAAAACAAAGGCTACGGTAGGCCTCAGCTAGGCTAGAGTTACAATTTGGCTTTTGTAGGCCACCTGCTAAGAAAATACATGAAACATAATAGGCTTATATTATAAAGTAAAATATACTAAGAAAATTAATAGGCAGGCCTATGCCTCTTCAATATAATAGAGCTGAGGTTAATCTAAAACAAAGGCTACGGTAGGCCTCAGATAGGCTAGAGTTACAATTTGGCTTTTGCCTAGATAGACCTAACTTAGCCTAAGGTAATTTATTGTATGAATTGTACAGTATTTTTTATAGTATGAATCTTACAGTATTAATCACAAACACTATAAGGCTTGTTAATCTCTGCAGTATGCGGTATTGCATACAGATATGCAATAGTAAAGAATATAAACATTATAAATAGGAACTTACCACGAAGAACCTTTGCTTGCTGGCGCCGTGTTTTCAAATAATAATAATGTGTAATGTGTAATCGGCGTCCTTTGTGTTGTTGTACATAAGCCTGTTTTTACTATACAATTTTACCAACAAGCCAAAATAATCCTTAAAAGCCAATTCATGTCTAGTCACACCACACTGAATGCTTAAGAATTAAATTTGATCACTGGACATGTTGAACTTGTATTTATTTATTTATTTAGATTTAAATATTTCACTCATGCCAATTTGTGGCAGTTTTCACTAATAAAAAATAATCTTGTGGTGCAAGGCACTACAATCTCTCCGCAGAATCATTTGTCTATAGCTTTAGAAGATTTTGTGCTAAGCATTCTGTACCCAAAATTGTTTGGACAGATAATGCAACATATTTCAAGGCTGGTGAAAACCAAATAAATGACATATTACAAAATTCACATACCATAACATATCTACAAAATAAAAAAATAAAATGGAAATACATCCCTGTTGCATCACCATGGTATGGAGCAATCTGGGAAAGGAATATCCAAACAATAAAGAATTGCCTAAAGAAATCAATAGGTAAAAAACAAATTGAATTCTTTGAACTTCTCTCTCTCATTAGTGAAATTGAGAATGTTGTCAATAACAGACCTCTTACTTATGTAGGGGATAATATTAATGATGTAGAGCCTCTCACCCCAAATCATTTGATTAAGGGAGAAGTCATTAATCTTCTACCTGATTACAATATCTCCTTGGATGATCCACCTTGGAGTGATAATAATCATGATTTGCAAAATAGATTATCACAAATAACAAATATAAAAACAAAATTTAAAAAGCAATGGAGTGATGAATACCTTGTTGGGTTGAGAGAAAGACATAAATATATACAAAACAAAGACTGGGTTAATGAAATCAGGGTAGGAGATGTAGTTCTAATTAGACAAAATACACCAAGACAGTGTTAGCCATTAGGTAGAGTTTTAGAACTAAAAACTGGGGAAGATGGATTAACCAGGGTTGTAAAACTTAAAACTGCTTCAGGTGAAACTATAAGAGATGTATCACTCTTATACCCCCTAGAAGTAGGACCAACTACTGTTAACAAAAATGATCATGAAGATGAATCTATAATAGATTCTGATGATGATCAAAATTTGACCCTAACTATACCAAACCTAACCTGTTCAATAAATGATGTAACTAGTCCTACTACTACAATAACCTATACCACAAATAGTAGACCACAACGTTCAACTGCTCTACGAGCATTCGGTTTCCACGTTAAACTGTGGGTCTAAGGCGGAGTGAAAAGCTTTCCAATTCGGCGAGAAAGATTTAATTATTATTACTACTGTAATTTATACCACCCTAAATATATATCCATTCCTTTATTTATTTTAAAAGAATGAACAAAACTCTCTCTCTCTTTCTTTCTTTATATATATATATATATATATAGAAAGAAAAGAGCATTCGGTTTCCACGTTAAACTGTGGGTCTAAGGCGGAGTGAAAAGCTTTCCAATTCGGCGAGAAAGAGTTAATTATTATTACTACTGTAATTTGTACCACTCTATATATATATATATATATATATATATATATATATAATATCCATTCATTTATTTATTTTAAAAGTGAACAAAACTCTCTCCGTCTTTCTTTCTTTCTATATATATATATATATATATATATATATATATACATATATACACGAGATAGGTGTACGCCTGGTGTGAATGAATTCAAAATGAATCTATAGTTTCATTGGTACGTTTTTATTTCCCACTAACTGTGTACACGAGATAAGTGTACGCATGGTGTAAATGAACTCTGAAGCTGTTCTTTTTGCAGACGTTTATACAGAAAACACGTAATTACATTCAATTGTTAGTACTTTCAGGTTTGCCCACCTCATCCACCTTATTTCTTTCGCTGATTATAATTATTATTTAATATAATTGTGTGTGTATCTTTCAATAACAGAGATGTTATCTAAGAATATGACACCATACAAATTATGCGTAAACAAAAATATAAAACATTTTCTTCGCTTCGAGAATGTGTCTCATTGTAGAAGTAATAACAACAACAAAATTAAGAATTGGAGTGAAGCGAGGTTTATCCCGAGTAGACTGGAACAAAGGTCAAATTGCGGTCATTTCAAAAAGGCCTCTGGGCAAACAGGTGTGATTCGAATCGGGAATCGTTTCCTCCTGTGTGTGTGTGTGTGTGTGTGTGTGTGTGCACGATTTGTTCATTCGTTTATTATATATATATATACAAGCACAGATGGGGTGAGAAGTTTGGGGGGAATGAGGGAGGAGGGGGGACGACCGTGTGTTTCGAGTTGACCAGATTCTCGGAAATCCTTTCCTCGTGAAAGGAAAAAACAGCGCTTAATGATTAATTTCTTATATTGAATAATTAATTTCTTATAATAATTGATTCTCCTAAAAGGAGAAAATTCATTTGTTTTAAATTATTTAGCTTATTTGATTTAAATTAATATACGTTTGGCATTTTTTTTCTGATTTTCATTCACATGGTATGTACAGAGGCGTGTGTGTGTGTGTGTGTGCGTGTTTGTGTGCACGAGTTGTTCATTCGTTTATTATATATACAAGCACAGATGGGGTGAGAAGTTTGGGGGGAATGAGGGAGGAGGGGGGACGACCGTGTGTTTTGAATTGTCGTTTATTTCAACTTTCTTCGTAAGGTTTCTTTTCCTTTCGTTTTTCCCACTGTTATTCGTGCCTTAATTGTGATATTTATAATAAAATAGGAATTAAGTGATTTATTGTGTAAAGAGCGTGTGTTTAAATTATTTATTTAATAAACAGATGAATCTTCTTAATTCCAACAATTAAAAGAAATTCTGTATTGATTAACTACCATCATATAAATATATTGTGGTATTTTTTATATATGGTTTAATTTAATAAATATTGCTATCTGGCAACTCAGTCTTCGATTGAATACATGGCGCTATCTGGCAACTCAGCCGGATTAGAGGTCTATAAAAGAGCGAGAGGCTGACGACGGAGTCATACAAGCTCGGCTCCCAGCCGAGCAAGGACCTCTGGTCCTTTCTCTTTCTGGCCCTTTGGGAAAACCCCTTAGAGGCCTCTTAGGTTAGGTATACGAAAATAGCTTGGGGGAGAACTCCGCCTCCAAGCCCTTGCAATCGGCAACAAAGGCCGATACTCTCTCTCTCTCTCTCTCTCTTCAAGTGTACCCCTCCCCCTTTGGCTCCTTCTAAGCCAACTGGCTGATTAGGAGCCTATAAGACAACGCCTACTCGGCTGAAGTCTTAATATGCACTTGGCTCCTGCCAGGTGAGCACCTCTCCTTCTTTCTCTTGGGGGATAACGCCGCCTCCAAGTTTCGCACCTGCAGCATCCCCCCACCCCTCTTTGCAACGTCGGGGATTTTTCTGCAACACCCCACCCCCGTTGCAACATGTCGCATAGCCCCCTTTGCAACATTGCAACACTACGTAATAAATTGCAACATTCCTGCACTCTCCCCTTTTGCGGCTATACTACTCATGCCTGGTGACGCACGGTGTGATGCACGCCCCAAACCTTGCCTTTTTTCCAAAAAAATTGAGGCAGGAACTGACGCAAGGCTTCCCGACATAAGTGGGAAGGTCTTGCCTCAAGCCGTGCCTTTCCCTATATATTTACTATAACTAGCGCCTCTGGAGGCCGACTAACGAGTGAGGATTGTCTGTGGATGACAGGAAGTTGTTTCCTTCGGTACTGCTCCTGTGTGAAACATTCGATCTGCGTGATTGGTGAATGTGTTATTTTATGTACATGACTAATCGTTTACCTTTACATTGCAGAGTGTGTTTGTAGAAAACAAACCTGAGAACCATATGAACTATGCAGTGGAGATTCTGGTAAAATTGTGGAAAAATGTGGATCTCTCCAACCTCGCTTCACGCAACAGGTCATTGCCAGGAGACGTATCGTAAAATGATCTTTCCCAGAATCTCCTACGCATTTTTCACTTTTCAATCAGTTCAATAACTATATAGGCAGCGCAAACACCAGCCGATACAACCTTATTCACCGACATCTTCAGACTGAACTCGCGGCACGATGAATCATGCCTTCTCTTCACTGTTGAAACACACACTCGTGTTTCCTTTAGAGCATGCCTCTGATGCCTCTAGTGGCATGCAGTATTACATGCGATAACGCATGCAATATCGCGAGGAAAGAGGCACCGTGGAAACGCGACTTTGTGAAATATTCTCTGCAATTTTGCACAACCATTGTTACCTTTAAAGGGTTATTCTAAAACCACGTGGTCCTTTTTCGGGTGGTTTTCAAACCCGTCCCCCTCCCCTTGTGGTCATTTGTGGCCAATGACTTAAACCCCCCTCCAAAACCAAGTGGTCTTCTGATGTCATCCCCACCCTTTCTTAATCTTATGTGAAATGTAAGTTGCCATATTAGAATTCTTATATTATTGAGAGGTAATGACGTAAATGAACAATTAAAAGGCATATCTTCTGAATAAACTGTATTAATTGTTGTTTCTTTAATTGAAAATAATGTTTGTTTCTTTAATTGAAAATAATGTTTGTTTCTTTAATTGAAAATAATATCTTGACTAAAAAATGTAATTTTGAATGTTCAAAAAATTATTTATTGGAGCATACCAGTGTTGGGCACTAAAGCGTTAATCCGATAACAGTTAATTAACGAAGTTAACTTTTTTAACGGACTATTAACGGAAGTTAATTTCCATTTATCGTTATCGGACCAGTTAACTTCCGATAACTCGATATTTAGTCTGTTAAAGTCCGTTAACACGTTAACTGCGAGGAGTCATTCACGGAAGATCACCGCTCTGCGAATGAATTCAAACCGCCACAACTTCAGTTCCCGCCATAATAATTCTCTGGTAAATTAAAATTTAGTTAATGGTTAGTGGTTACAAGGGTTTCAAAACATGTAATCAGTACATTTTTTATTAAAAATAAAAAAAAAAGTTATTAAGCAAAAAAGTTGCAAAACTTGATAAAAATACAGTTAAATACCTATTTATTGTTGGATTTTGCATAAATAAACATTTTCTATGGGTTTTAAAGCTTTTTTCCTTGATTTTTTTAAATGTTAGTAAAGAAGTAGTTATCGTTAACGGATTATCGTTAACTTCCGTTAACTTTGTAGTAAAATTATCGGATTATCGTTATCGGAGTTAAAAATTGGGGTTAACGGATTATCGTTATCGAAGTTAACTTTTTGGTTAACGGTGCCCACCACTGGAGCATACATATTAGATACATACATATTAATTATAGGATATTTTAATGCTTAGTATTGGCCACGTGGTTAAACTTCAAGACCCCCCTCCCCCATGTGGCCCTTGGTGGTCAAATAAGGAACTCCTCCTTTAAGGACCACGTAGTTTTTGGATTTTCTTTCATAAATAGGATATGTTACACATTTTTAATTAGAAAATTGGTTGTTTAAATGTATATTGATATATTTGCATTGTATATATGTTACAGGCAAAGTGTATAAACAGCCATTTCGTGTAATGGCTGAAACTTTGTCATTTCGCGAAACGGCTGATTCACTTGGTCATTTCGCGAAATGACTAAAATCTTCAGCCATTACGCGAAATGGCTGAAATTTCACCTTGGTCATTTCGTGAAATGGCTAAAATGACTTTTGTCATGAATTCATAGAAATTTCAAACATCACAATAAAATTGGAAACCTTTATTTAACTAAATCTGCTAAAACATACATACAACCACAGGTCTGTTCAAATAAGTGAGAAACATTCTTCAAATACACATTTGAACACATTTGAATTTTCAATATAGAGGTTTTCAAATACTAACCGGGCCTTCAATGTTATTCCGATGTCCGCCATTGAAGGCCCGGTTAGGTCAACTGTATGCCCTTGACAATTGGTTAGGTTAAGTCGTGTTATTTTCGTTAAAACTAACGAAAATAACACAACTTAGCCTAACCAATTGTCAAGGGCATACAGTTGACCTAACCGGGCAAATGATCTTGAACGAAATGACCAAGGTGGAATTTCAGCCATTTCGCGTAATGGATGAAGATTTTAGTCATTTCGCGAAATGACCAAGTGAAACAGCCATTTCGCGAAATGACTAAAAGTTTCAACCATTACGCGAAATGGCTGGTTAGTGGTTACACACTTTGACTGTAATATATAATGATATACATATACTTTAAGAGAGTTCTTTCGTTTACTCAGACTATTCTTTTTTGTGCATGCTTAGCAATAATGTACATATTACTGAAATTAGTTTCGGCAATAATTATAATGCTAGTACTTGGATATTGAAAGTTTTTAACCTACATCACTGGATTCAGTGACCTCAAAAACATGACACTAGACATTTATTTCATCAAAATAGACAAAAATGGCTGAAATATTGATTTTTAATATTTGGTGTGCAGGTTAACGTTGCCCAACTTTTTTAACAGAAATCTTGTCATAAAGGGGATGTGTACCAAATCTGTTGCTTGTATCATCATTTGCACATTTGCAACCCTAAGCACCCCTACAAGTATAGTTATAAGGAATGTTTGTCTTATCAATGCTGAGTATGTACAGTTGCGCTCATTATTCGTAGGACATTCTTGAGAACAGATAGCAACACCTGGTATATAGTGGGCCGGCCAAAAATTGAAAAGTCCTCTAGAAAAAAACTTAATGGCGTTTTTTGTTAATAGCGGGCACCCACCTTAGATAAGTAGTATTGAGGATGCCAAACAAGATGTGGGTGGATGCCACTCTCAATTTTGGGTTTGAAGGTACCATACAAGGTTACAAAAGTCAAATTCTGAAAAATTCCGAATTTTTGCATTTCAGTGGTGGCTCTATGTAACAACGTATTTAAAGGTGTATCATTAGCACATAAAGCATATTTTGTGATTTTATGGATAATAATTTAATGTAACTATGACTCTGGATGTCTTTATTTCCATTAAAACTATCATACATTTAGCATGCTGGGTGAGGTGCGCATGTGCCTACTACTACCATAGTACAAGTAATAGCATACTTTCACATGTTGAATATTTTCAATGCACTGGCTGGCCAGACATTGGTTTAGTATATGCAATTAAAAGAGTGCAGACAGTGCCAGCTGGTAAAATAATAATAATAATAATAATACTGCTAAAGGATAGGTATGTTTCGAATTGTTTCAGTATATCTGTGGCTACTACATACTGCCATTCCCACTTGTATTTGCAGATAGGGAGCTCATCAGCAATGGACCCTGTAGCTGTCATCAAGCGCAAGGGGAAACGTCAGGATGTCAGTGAGGATTGTTGCTTCTTCTGCCAAAGCAGCGGTGGTGACCTGCGCACAGCATCAGCAGAAGGAAAAGCAAGAACTATGACTGTGGGCGATGAGAGAAAGAACCTGGGAGATACCTACTATCTTGATATTTTACAAAGACTGGAAAGTCATTCCAAGGATGATGTGAATAATAAACTTTTTTTAGTTTATGATATTCGTTTTTTTCACCATACCTCATTGTTCCCTTAGCTGTGGAAAAAGTATTTCATGTAGAGGTCTGAAATTTTTATGATGGCTTATCAATAGATTGAGGTAAAAGTTATGTAAATTTTGGAAGTGTGAACTGCATATTTTTGAAGTTATTGATGTTCAAATCTCAAGGCGGTTTTTTTGGGCCACCCGATATAAGAATATAGGAATTGTTCATTGTTCATTTTCACATATATAAATACATATATAGGCGGTTTAGGAATGTAAAAACAGTTTTGATGCATATTAAATTTTAACATTATAACATTACCAGATTGATGGGTATCCGTTTCATACGCCTTACTGTCATTGCCGAAACATTAAGCTGCAATTGTTTCTTCATGGCAACAGCATTGGTAAAGGGATGGGCTTCGGCAACATCGCAGATCCTCCGATCATCCGCAGCAGTTGTCAGTTGAGGTTTCCCCGTTCTGCCGTGATCTCGTAGATTCCCTTCCACTTGCCACCTCTTTAACCATATGTAAACAGTGTTCCTAGATATTTCAAGTTCTCTTACAATTTGAGTTTGAGACAGCCCGCTCTCCTTCATGCCGATGATTCTTCACGTTTCAGCAATTTTTCGGTGATGATAATCCATTCTGCATAGTAGCTGCTTCGATGCGATTCAGGTATAGTGTGAGCTTATGCTGTCACCATACTTGTTAACACTTCTCTCATGACGTCATGTGGTGTCACTTGATATGTTAAGTCAGGTGGAATTGTTGGAATGCGGATACAGTTTGCAAAATGGTCATTAAGCTGCTACAGCAGCTGTTCCCAAACGTTTTTTGTGATTACTCATTTTGATTAAAAGGAAAATACCCGCCTGCAAAAAGCACAGGAAACTTCATTTTACTGAGCATGAGAATAATTATTCAAATTTTATCAACATAATACTCGTATATTTCTATACATACAGTGCCTTAAACATGTATGATATTGGTCAAAGAATGGCTACAACATTACATGGGAGGCAAGCAAAACGCGTCACCACCAACTACGAGTCTAGTGCGACAGAGTAACTGTTTCTACTGAACCAACGCCTGAATTCTTGTCCAGTTTCGCTCAAGGCGCAGCGTAAATCGCCTTCAATGTGCAGCCGATTTCGCAGTTTGTTCTTTATGACCATCATTACAGATGCCAAAGGCACCAGCACTTTCTTTGCCTCTTCAGCAAGCAAAGGATGCTCCCCATCCACTTTTGCTAAAAATTTCTCGACTTTTTTCTGCGCAAACTCAAACTTCAGAACAAGATCTTTCCGCATTTTCAGGAATTCTGCTTTCAGTTAAGGTGAGTCACTGCTTTTTAGGGTGTATGAGTAATAAATAAGTGAATGGCCTCTTTTTTTAGATAGCATGGCTGCGTATTAAATATGCTTCTGTCCCACATCGACTGCAGGAAGTCATACACAACAACGTTGGCTGGACAAGATATTAAATTTGTTGTGTTCATGTATAAAATGTCTCTCAAATACAATGATAATTATGAATGTGTAACACCTTAGCAAAATTGTCAAGTATCTTCGTTTAAATGGCTCTCTGCTTATTGATATGAATCACTGTAATAGTTTTATTTTCTGTAATTCTCTCCTTTGAGGTGAGAAACAGCCAAGAGTCAAAGCTGCAGTGGTTCAACATTTAAGTTGTAACATGAAACTTATTAATACAAAACAATTATATGCATTTATGATGCTGCCACAATACAAAACATTCTTCGTTTCTAAATAATATTTTTCTCAGTGACTGTTTATTACTATTATACTATATCAGTGTTGGTGATCTAGAAATAGCATTTGCTCCCGATATTAAAATGTCATACCAGTAATATCCATGCAGCTGTCGTTCATTTGCCAATTGGAAGATATTTTAAGCAGTGACGTATGAAACCTACAGATACCCATCAATCTGGTAATGTTATAATGTTATTAAAATTTAATATGCATCAAAACATTGTTTTTTTCATTCGTAAACAGCCTATATATGTATTTACTGTATATATATATATCAGGTTTTTGCTCTTTGTTATAACGCAAAATAATATCTGAACCTATGTAAAATAAATAAATAAGTGAATGAATCAATAAATAAATACAGGGGGGATGGGTGGTGCAGGTCGTAAACAGAGAGCTGTTATCGAGTTCTTAACCGCATAGAAGGAAACAATTGGAAATATTCACAAACGTCTACAAAACGTTTACGGAGATGCTGTTGTTGATCGAAGCACAGTTGGACGCTGATCTAAACTTGTGAGATCACCGGAGAGAGGGAGAGCTAGCCTCGATGATGAGCCACGCAGCGGTCGCCCGGCATCGGCTGACATCTCACACTGTGCAACGTGCTAACAGCATCATTCGATCAAATCGGTGCGTCACATACAAGGAGCTATCACTGGAGCTAGGAATTAGTGAAGGAAGTGTGAATACGATAATTCAGCAACTGGTCAATAACATCAGTATTCATAATTTAGGGTTGCCAAGTGTCCTTTATTTCAAAGGACAGTTCTTTATTTCAGCTCATATATCCTTGTCCTTTGATAAACTCGGAAAGGACGCCATATGTCCTTTAATTCAGTTATTGACTCTCAAAATTTTATTCATCACTAAAAATTTGAGACGGAGATGTTTTCAAACTTAATTAATTCGTTAATCGGGAGAAGTGAGATTCAACATTCAGATGTGATTTCTAGTAAATCAGAGTTGGCAATCCTGCCCCCATTGCCCATTGCCATTGTCATCCTTGCTGGAGAGGAACGAGGAAGGCATCGCCCGCTAACATATTTTTTGTGCTTTGCCAAATTGCCATATTAAACCGGCTTCACGAGTTTTTGACGTGATTCTATTTTTTATGAGTTGAAGAATAACTTCAGATGCATACTTAGGTAAGAATACTTAATTATATACTAGGTTTCCCTCTCTTAGAAAGTTAGAAAACATTATTTTACGTGTCGCGCTACTGAAAGTTAAGGCTTGTTCGTGTCTAATTTTAAATGTATGGTTTTAAATGTATAAATATTTTCAAAGTGGTGTCCTATGCTTTGTCGGTGCCTGGAACATCAGCATATTGTGAAAGAATTTTCAGTGTAATGAATGCTTAGTGGCGAGATGACAGAAACAGATGTTCAGTAGAATTAATAAAAAGTGAACTTTTGATTTATTTCAATTTAAAAGGCAATTGTACCGATTTTGCTGGCAAAATAAAAAATGATACAGCTTTACTGAAGGCTGGTCGAAGTCAAGATAAGTACAATTTTATAAATAAATAAAGGCTTCATTCATTATAATGATTTGTAAATAGTTTCCTGTCTTTAATTCACAAAATATAATAAAGAAATTTAAAAATGTTTCATTTCAATAGAGTAGTGTGATTTTACAAGTGTACGACTTTCTAGACATATTTTATCTATGAATATAATAAAGAAATTGTAAAAAATATTGCACAAGTAAATTTTTATCATGATAAGCAATGGAATATACGGTAGCGTGCAAGTGTCCTTTATTCAAGATCTGTTGACTTGGCAACCCTAATTCATATGTTAGGATCACCTGAAGATCAGGGCCCCCAGCCTTCCTTAGTTAGCCTTATAAGGCTAACTAACGAAAATATCATGACTTAACCAATTGTCAAGGCGTACAGTTGACCTAACGGTTGGTTAGGTTAAGTCGTGATATTTTCGTTAGTTAGCCTTATAAGGCTAACTAAAGAAGGCTGGGGGCCCTGATCTTCAGGTGATCCTTAAGTTACATTAATTACATTATATTTTATACTAAAAAAATAATACATATTTAATTTATATTTAATATTTATATATTAATCTTTTATTTTAAACTGATGTTATTGTTTCATCAACATCAAAAACTTTTATATGATTATATCTTTTTCTCATTTCTCGTTGTAACCAGGTTTTTCTTGCACATAATACATATTATTTTGTCTTCCTTTTTATCTTCCTTTTTATTGAAAACTGGTTTCTTATTCCCTACTAGTTTTTTTTTATTCTTCTGGAGTGGAGTGAGTTTGCTGCTTTACTGATTGATGAGTGCATTTCTCTATCTATAGGCCTATTAGATTGTTTATTTGTCTATATGGATATATATGCACCCGGTGTGTATACAGTTTCATATGTTGATATAGATGTGAAAAATGCTTTTTATGAATTGGTCCCCAATTAACCCACCCCTAATATCTCCAGTCTAACTGTAGAGTAGGTTAAGCCTAGCCTTGTAGGGGTCACCTTAGAGATTCCAGAAATGGTCCAGAGCGGGCAGAGTAAATTGAGGTCCACAGTAGGATTCCTCACCAAATTAGGTTAGGGTAATTTACCTTAGCCTTTGTTAAGCTATGAGTTGATGCTAGGTCTTAGACCACAATGTAGGCCTAATTTAAATGGACCCAGTTTATGTTATTACTAAACTGGGGTTTAGAAATACAATTGTTCACTTACTGAGTGTTATTAGATAAGTCCTGATTTCTTCTTGGAGTCTTTCTTCTAGTTGCTTATTTTTTGAGAGCGTACTAGTTGGTGGGGATCTTTTTCTGTTTTCAAGCCCCTTCGTTCGCCATGCCGTTCTTCCTTCAAGTCCCTTGTTCCCTGGCTTTTTCCACCAGCGTCCTTTTTGTTTGTTGGTTGATCGGTAGTGTATGTCTACTACCGAGCACGCTCTATCACACAGTATATAAATACTAGTGTGGAGAATAACTCTAGTGAGCAACCAATTGGTTCCATCCACCCAGTTATTGACATAAAAGGAGTTTAATAATTGTTAGATTAACTACCTACCTACTCAGTGGATCATTTTCGTTACCTCCCAACTACCCACACGTATCAGTTTTCCATATACTGGGGGCCCCAGGAGATAAAAATATTGGTGTCACTGTCACCAATTTTTGTCTGAGTGTAGGCTAGCTAACTATTTGACTGTAAATGCCTGTTAATCTGATTAACAATGACTACCCTCACCTTCTCATGGAGAAGATGTAGCATTTAATTAGAAGAGAAAATATACATGCATAGGATGAAACTGTTCATGGTCTTTACCATAAGAAAAGGAAAAGTGAAAGTTAGAAGATGAAATTACAATTCCCCAGCATCTAGTTTTTGCTGTAAAACTAGTTGCGCCTTTAACGCTTTTTGTCGCTGAGGTCATGTGTCTGTCAATGTTACTGGAAGTTCAGTGTCTCCAGTTGTTACTGTCTGTGGAGGGGGCTCTCCAGAGTCCATTGTTTTGGGTCCAGATTGTAGGGGGTACAAAAGAGAGATCTCTTGTTGTGTCACCCGCTGAAGTCCTTAATTTGACCAATCTTGTTACCCAGTCTGCCCCTGGTCTGAGTTCTAAAACTCTAGCCAGAGGCCAGTATTTTCCTGGAGTAATGGCATGTATTAGAACAAGATCCCCAACCTTAGTTGTGTCAAACCAATCCTTCTTAGTCATTTGTTTATGTCTCTCCCTTAGACCCATCAAGTACTCAGTTTTCCACTGTTTAGTGAAATTAGCTTTAACTCTAGTTAAGTGTTATAACTTAGTTTGGAGTTCATCATGTTGCTGAGTCCAGTTTGGGTCTTCTGAAGAGTCTATATTGTAGTCTGACAGGAGACTAACTTGTTCTCCCCGAATCAAATGATTTGGAGTTAATGGTTCAGGGTCATTAATGTTGTCACTCACATAAGTGAGTGGTCTATTGTTGATGAAGTTCTCAATCTGAGCCAGAAGAGTGAGCAACTCAAACAAGTGTATCTGTTTTTTTTACCATTTGCTTTCCTCAAGCAATTCTTTACCGTTTGTATATTCCTCTCCCAGATAGAACCATACCAAGGAGAGGCAACTAGAATATACTTCCAGTTTATGTTTCAATTTTCTACATATAATTGTGTGACTTCATTGTTTAACAAGTCGTCAATGACTTGTTCACCAGCTTTGAAATATGTAGCGTTGTCAGTCCAAACTGTCTTGGGTACTGAATGTCGTGCACAGAATCTCTTAAAGACAGCAACAAAGGATTCTACTGTAAGATCCTCCACAACATCCAGATAAAGAGCTCGTGAGACAGCACACGTAAATAGTACAATGTACATTTTTTGTTCAGTGTCAACCACTCCTACAGTCAATGCCTCCAGTCTCAAAGGGTCTGTTGAGAGTAACTCTCTCCTCTGGCAAAGCAGGAGGATTTGGTTTCCTATAGGGCCCAGCATGAATACGCCTACATGTGATACACTCATTCAGAATTGTTTTAATAGTGATTCTTCCCTTGGGTATCCAAAAAGTTTTTCTTAATGCAGTTAGTGTCTGTGCTACCCCTACATGATGCACATTATTGTGGGTTTGTCTGATGATTAATGTTGTCAGATAGCTAAATCTAAGTAAAAGGATTGGATGTTTGCTTTTGTAAGACAGTTTTGATTTATCTAGTCTCCCTCTACACCTTAGAAGACCTCCCTCATCTCTGAACAAGTTCAGATCCACAACCACTGATGGTACAGGCAGAGGCGTACCAATACTTTTTGCCGCTCGGGGCGAAAATGCCCCCCCCCCTGCAACAATTTTCAATTTTAAAAACAATTCCTTTACAAAAATACACTTCTAAACAAAACTTTTATTGGAAGAAAAACTTAAATAAAGCAACTTCAATTTTAACAATACTACATAATGTACCGTACATAATACACTACATAATTTTAACAATAACTATATAATGTATAATGCCTAGTTAAATTTTCGGACTTTCATAACAGAAAATTCATGAATGATTTTTTCTATGTCCATTGTCTCTGCAACTTCGCGTTCAATTGAAATAATCGCCAAATTGCTCAGTCTAGATTGACTTATAGTTGACCTGAGGTAAGTTTTTATAAGTTTCAGTTTCGAGAAACTTCGTTCGCAACTTGCCACGGATATGCATGTAGTTAGACAGATCCGGAGGGCAATTGTTATATGAGGCAAAGATTCCACTAGATCCCATTTAACGATCCAGTGAAGTAGTTTTAACATATCCTAGTTCTTTGGATCATCGTCGACGCTTATGCTTTCGAAACTGAGCAAATGTCTGCGCAAACGCTTTATTTCTTCCAGTAGACTTCCTGGATTAATGTCATTGTAGATGGAAGAAAAATTATTGACCTTGGTATTAATTTCTTCATCTTTAGACTGATTCAAAAGGTACGAAGGAGACAGAAATTCAAAGCGATCATTCATGTTTTTAAGACAAACTGTGCGTTTTTCAATTTCTGCCGAGATACAGGGGTTAGACAAAATAATATGAACACCCTCCGATTTCACCGGTTATCTTTACGGACTGCTCAGACACAATGTAAACGGTCAAATGACTGGTAAACCTATTTAAATGCGTAACAGAGTGTGTATACGTCATGTTATAACCCTGACGTTGTTTTTACAGATCTGAGTGAATTATGAATTAGCAGTTATGAAAGACCTGTCAGACTTCCAAAGAGGGCAAATTGTCGGAGTGCGGATGGCTGGTGCATCGGTGACGAAAACCGCTCAGATGTTCAATGTATCCAGAGGAACTGTCTCTATGGTCATGTCTGCATACCAAAACCATGGAAAGACAAGCACCGACAAATGCAATAGTGGACGCAAGAAGAAGCTGTGTGATCGAGACTGCCGGGTGCTAAAGCGCATTGTGACAAAGAACCATAAGACCACAGCTCCAAAAGTGACTGCAGAGCTTAACCAGCATCTTGCCAGCCCGGTATCGACCAGAACTGTACGTCGCGAGCTCCATGGAGCTGGATACCATGGGAGGGCTGCAATTGCCAAACCCTTCCTTTCGCACATCAACATTGAGCGGCGTAGAAAATGGTGTAATGACCATAAGAATTGGTCAGTGGACCGGTGGAAGAATGTAGTCTACTCCGACGAATCCTCCTTTACGCTATTTCCATGTTCCGGTCGAGTTTACGTCTGGAGACAGCCTGAAGATGCTTATGACCCCGACTGCCTGACCCCAACCGTTAAGCATGGAGGCGGATCTGTGATGGTTTGGGCAGCAATATCATGGAATACTCTTGGCCCAGCTGTAGTACTGCATGGTAGGGTTAACCAGGTCCATCCAATGGTCCAAACGGTGTTTCCCAATGGCGGCACCGTCTTCGAGGATGATAATGCACCAATCCACACCGCTGGGGTCGTTAAAAACTGGTTTGAAGAGCATGTTAGTGAAGTAGAACGCTTGGATTGGCCTCCACAATCCCCGGATCTTAACATTATCGAGCATCTATGGTGTCAGTTGGAGCAGCAGGTCAGAAGCCGATTCCCACCGCCGGCGTCTTTGGAGGAACTGGAGCAGGGTTTGCTCGAAGAATGGCTCAGGATTCCTCAAGCCACTGTCCAAAAGCTGTATGAATCAATTCCCCGACGCATTGCAGCTGTTATTGCCGCTAAAGGAGGACCAACTCCATATTAAGAATAAAAACCGCCATTTATCATGGTGTTCATATTATTTTGTCCAACCCCTGTATATGATGAGATATAATTTTTTGGAGGGTTGCATTTTAAAACATAAAAACCCAAAATTTTGCATACTGCGCCCGCCTGACAGTAATTTGCCGCCCCTCGGGAAGTGCCGCTCGGGGCGGTCGCCCCTTTCGCCCCTCCCTTGATACGCCACTGGCTAATTCTTTATTGTACTCTTTTTGTTGTGCATGCCCTATCCAATACTTGGTTGCAACTTCTGTATAATTGTGATTGTTCTTATTTAGCTGTTTGTTAATTGTAGTTAAACAGTTGTGAGCAAACCTCAAACAGTAGGCTGTGACCCTGGCAAGCTTGCTGAAGTCAGAATAATTTTCATAATTAGTGATTAGTTCAACTTTTTTCATTTGAAAAGGTTAAATTTAATGTCAAGTTAACTTGTTCCACAGGCCATTGGTCTGTATTACAAAGCCACTTAGATCCCATGAACCAAGTTTTCTTTTACTTCAACAACTTGTAGAATAAACCTCTTGTCAGAAAGTCTGCTGGATTTTGTTTAGTTGGAACATAGTGAAAGTTGACTTGTAGGTTTTCATTAGGTTCAGCTATTTCTTTTAGTCTGTTTCTTACAAAGATGTTCTTACTATTAATGCTATCATTCCGTATCCAGGCAAGACAAATCTGACTGTCGAGCCAGATGTGGATATCAGTTATATTTACATCATGGTAAGCATCCTTAAGAAATGAAGTGATCTTAATAGCTAATGCACAGCCAATAGTTCCAATTGAGGTATGGTTCTGGTAGGTTTGAGAGGTGCAACTTTCTCTTTTGCATAAATTAGATGACTTTCTGTAGGACTTACAAGGTACGCACAGCGCCCAAAAGCCTGTGTGCTTGCATCAGCAAACACGTGAAGTCTCTAGGGTTTATCTCTGAACCCACAGCACCTTGGTATTATAATGTTCTGCATTTTTATTAAATCAGTAGCCAACTTCTTCCAAGATTTTTGATCTTCAATTGTTATTGGCTCATCCCACCCAACATTTGTCTTCCAAAGTTCTTGGAGGGAGAATCTTTGAGCTTATTGTTGAAGGTAGGAATAGACCCATAGGATCAAAAATTTTGGAAGCCTCTGATAATATCTCTCAGTGTTAGCTTCCTCATCAAGTTTAAAACTTTTAGTGCAGATTGAATCATGATTGTTAGAAGCAGTGGCGGCTCGTCGGTAGGCACTGCGGAACTGCAGTACCCCTAAATTTTTTATTTACAATTGAAATAATCAAGAACAATATAAGGATGAGCTCACTGAATAACTTTTTCAATAACTTTTGAAACTTTTATTCATTGCTCAATGCTCATCCTTTCATTTCAGTAATTATTTCAACCCATTCTTAGAGACAGCACCCCTAGAATTTTTAGTCACGAGCCGCCTCTGGTTAGAAGTTGCATCCAAATACCAGTTCATACTTAAGGTTTTAGCTCTGTCTGATGGTTCAGTAAGACCATTATTAATTACCCTTTAAAATCTTTTTGTTTAAATCCTCATCATTTGAAATCCACTCTCTAAGTTCAAAGTTACCTTGTTGCATAATGTTTTGAGAGTTTCATAGACCTTAGATAATTCAGATTTTGTTGATGTTGAGCCTATTAGATTGTCTATGTAAAAATGTTCCTTAAGCAAGTTTAGTATTAAAGAGTTATTAAACTGGTTCAAATGATGTCTAATTGTCAATGCTAATAAGCTACGTAGGTGAGCAATTGGCTCCAAACAACACAACATTGAATCTATAGGTATGGAAAAACTATACGCACTTACAACATGGTATCGTATGTGATACCTTTATTTCATAATTAAATATAAATTATTAATTAATTGAATTAAATATCTACAAAATTGCCTCGGGATTGGCGACATAGCCTAATGGGAATGAAATGATTGCCATACATACATGGAACCCGTATGTAGGCGTCGGGCCTGCATAACTACGAGAAACATTTATTATTTCATGTGATCAAAATTTTCCATTGCTAACTCATGAGATTACATCAAGGCAAGGGTGAACAACTTTTGCCAAATCAGCAATTTATACTAAAATACGAAGATTATATTATAGCGGCTCTCTCGGAGCTTGTTTATGTTACAGCGAACGCTTTAAACAGGGAAGATGTGCTTCGTCTTCCCTAAAGTTCTGAGTGAATTCCTTATACTATAAAACCTAATAACTATAAAAAAAGGATAGGCCTATTCCTTCAGGGGTTTAATTAGTGACTGCCTATATTAGTTAGAAAGTGTCAACTCGCAGTGTAGGCTCCATCGTAACGGCCCTACATCGAAGAAGACCGTCACGCCCTAGATCGAAGCAAACTAAGGCCCAGCGAAAATAAGGTGGGACACTTTCTTTCATTCACATATAGGCATCTAAAATCCCGACGCTAGAGTTACCGTAAACAATTAAACATAAAGAGGTCCTTTGAAGACCTACACACACATAACACCTCTAACGAAAAAACAGGGCTTTTGTCGGTAACTCTCCACTGAAGTCTGCTGGAAATTTCTAACGGATGAGGGTATCAGGCAATCAACCCATAGCCCTATATATAGGCTGACCATATTTCCTTGAGACAAAAACGGGACATTGGGATGGCAAAAAAGGGACGGGGATTATGTAATATTCTGTATTCATGAAAAAGTAAGTACATAAACCGGGACAAAATTGACATTTTTATTAAAACGACGGGACGGCCAGGAAATATAAAAAAAACGGTACTGTCCCGTTCAAAACGGTACGTATGGTCAGCCTACCTATATAGTTTTTTTTCACATGGTGGCCCGTATATGGGGAACTGACCCCTCTAAAATTTACACTGATATACACAGTGGCTAGGCTTAGCTCATTAGGCCTAACCCCAATTTCAACCATAACCCCACTATAGTTTTTTCATATGGTGGCCTATGTAACCGGGGAACCGATCCCTTTACCTTTACACTAACCGAAAACAAAGGCTTGTTCATTTAACAGGCATAACTCATTTTAGGTCCTATAAAAATAGGCCCACAACATTAAGCCTATTTAATAGGTCCTACTCTTTAACTCAAAACAAAGCCTTGTTGATTTAACAGGCTTAATTCACTTAAGGTCCTATAAAAAAGACCAATTTCAATATAAGTCTATTTAGTAGGCCCAAATAACTACCTTACCTAATAGGCCTAACATACTCATACACTAAAGGCCAAACACTACAATATGCAATTAAATATACCACTGTAGTGGTGAATTCAAGTTTTGAAGACCAACTGGATTCAAAGCAACACACACACACACACACACACACTGTACTCTTTCCATGTGTCTCAAACACAACAACCTGCCTGAACATAACCAAGGATCGGAGAGTAAAAGCTTTTATTGCCGCGCTCTGATTCTGTGCACATAATTTTGTGCCAAAAATTATATGGTTAGACAGTGGACATAAAAACAAACTACTCTAAAGGGTTTTATGGCCTACTTTGGCCAAAGCCCAAACTACTCTACTCTAAAGGGTTTTATGGCTTACTTTGGCCATAGCCCAAACTACTATTTCAAGGGGCTGATGGCCTACCTTGGCCATAGCTCAACAAATTCATCAAAGGGCTGATGGCCTACCTTGGCCATAGCCCAACAAATTCATCAAACGGCTGATGGCCTACCCCTTGGCCATAGCCCAACAGATCATCAAAGGGCCTTGGCCTACCTTGGCCATAGCCCAACAAATTCATCAAACGGCTGATGGCCTACTTTGGCCAAACAGATCATCAAAGAGCCTTGGCCTCCATTGGCCATAGCCCAACATATTCAACAAGGGAATGATGGCCTCACTTGGCCATAGCCCAACCTATTCAACAAGGCGCTGATGGTCTCCCTTGGCCATAGCCCAACCTATTCAACAAGGGGCTGATGGCCTCCTTTGGCCATAGCCCAACCTATTCAACAAGGGGCTCATGGCCTCCCTTGACCATAGCCCAACCTATTCAACAAGGGGCTGATGGCCTCCCTTGGCCATAGCCCAACCTATTCAAACAAGGGTCTTGTGTCCTCCCTTGGCCACAGACCAACCTATTCAACAAGGGGCTGATGGTCTCCCTTGGCCATAGCCCAACCTATTCAACAAGGGGCTGATGGCCTCCCTTGGCCATAGCCCAACCTATTCAACAAGGGGCTGATGGTCTCCCTTGGCCATAGCCCAACCTATTCAACAAGGGGCTGATGGCCTCCCTTGGCCATAGCCCAACCTATTCAACAAGGGGCTGATGGCCTCACTTGGCCATAGCCAACCTATTCAAACAAGGGTCTTGTGTCCTCCCTTGGCCAGAGACCAAATAACAAGGGTCTTGTGGCCTCCCTTGGCCAAAGACCAAACAACAACGGTCTTATGGCCTCACTTGGCCGTAGGTCAAACAACGGTCTTATGGCCTCCCTTGGCCAGAGACCAAACAACAAGGGTCTGGGCCTCCCTTGGCCAGAGACCAAACAACAAGGGTCTTGTGGCCTCCCTTGGCCAGAGACCAAACAACAAGGGTCTTGTGGCCTCCCTTGGCCAGAGACCAAACAACAAGGGTCTTGTGGTCTCCCTTGGCCAGAGACCAAACAACAAGGGTCTTGCGGCCTCCCTTGGCCAGAGACCAAACAACACAAAAACAGTACAGGATTCAAAGCCCCAAGCCCTCCAGAGCTACCTCTGGAGGAGTAACATTTACTCCACTAAAACTACGGTATTGACTAGTCTGAAGTGGTAAGAGGTTTGAATACAGTACAAACTCTTTTAACCAAACAACACAACATGGAAGTACAGTACACTTCAATTAACTCACCAACGTAGAAGTCACTTCAAAACATAAATCGTTAACAAAACAAAACATGACAAAACTCCAAAACCACATCAGTAAACCAGCATTTAAAAACTGGTGACATAAAATTTACACAGATAATGAGCAAAGTTAAAATGCTTAATAACTACTTTAATTCCATAAATTTCCTATACCTAAGGGGAGTCAAATTAATTGACATAACTTTAACTAAACTTGAGAAGTTAGTCTCTTGAACTTTTATATTTAAATAGGTCTTGAGTAACTTTTCTCTTCCTAAATTCCTATTTCATTCTTTTCAATCCATTTCACATGGTTTAAAATACACAGTTTATAAAAAAATTTGATCTATAACACAAATTTTTCTCCGGCCCCCTACGTATATGGAAAAACTGTACGCGCTTACAACATGGTATCGTATGTGATACCTTTATTTCATAATTAAATATAAATTATTGATTAATTGAATTAAATATCTACAAAATTGCCTCGGGATTGGCAACATAGCCTAATGGGAATGAAATGATTGCCATACATACATAGAACCCGTATGTAGGCGTCGGGCCTGCATAACCACGAGAAACATTTATTATTTCATGTGATCAAAATTTTCCATTGCTAACATGAGATTACATCAAGGCAAGGGTCAACAACCTTTGCCAAATCAGCAATTTATACTAAAATACGAAGATTATATTATAGCGGCTCTCTCGGAGCTTGTTTATGTTACAGCGAACGCTTTAAACAGGGAAGATGTGCTTCGTCTTCCCTAAAATTCTGAGTGAATTCCTTATACTATAAAACCTAATAACTATAAAAAAAAGGATAGGCCTATTCCTTCAGGGGTTTAATTAGTGACTGCCTATATTAGTTAGAAAGTGTCAACTCGCAGTGTAGGCTCCATTGTAACGGCCCTACATCGAAGAAGACCGTCACGCCCTACATCGAAGCAAACTAAGGCCCAGCGAAAATAAGGTGGGACACTTTCTTTCGTTCACATATAGGCATCTAAAATCCCGACGCTAGAGTTACCGTAGACAATTAAACATAAAGAGGTCCTTTGAAGACCTACACATACATAACTCTCTAACGAAAAAACAGGGCTTTTGTCGGTAACTCTCCACTGAAGTCTGCTGGAAATTTCCAACGGATGAGGGTATCAGGCAATCAACCCATAGCCCTATATAGTTTTTTTCACATGGTGGCCCGTATATGGGGAACTGACCCCTCTAGAATTTACACTGACATACACAGTGGCTAGGCTTAGCTCATTAGGCCTAACCCTAATTTCAACCATAACCCCACTATAGTTTTTTCATATGATGGCCTTTGTAACCGGGGAACCGATCCCTTCACCTTTACACTAACCGAAAACAAAGGCTTGTTCATTTAACAGGCATAACACATTTTAGGTCCTATAAAAATAGGCCCACAACATTAAGCCTATTTAATAGGTCCTACTCTTTAACTCAAAACAAAGCCTTGTTGATTTAACAGGCTTAACTCATTTAAGGTCCTATAAAAAAGACCAATTTCAACATAAGTATTTAGTAGGCCCAATAACTTTACCTTACGTAATAGGCCTAACATACTCATACACTAAAGGCCTACTTCAAACACTACAATTTGCAATTAAATATACAAGAAGCCTACCTCACAAACTAGGCCCTACTCTTTACACTCAAGGCCTATCCTAACTAAAAACACTAAATTTATAATTCAACCTGTGGTGTAGGTTATAAAATTTATTTCAGCAATTTAACTTACTCATAAGACTCATTAACATCACAAAATTCGACTCAGAACTGTAACATCACAAAGACCTAAAGCAATTGCACGAATTCAAACCTACACCCACCTAACACCTATTCGTAACCCTATTCTAAGTCCTATTTGACATATAGGCACAACCAATTCTAAGTCCTATTTGACATATAGGCGCAACCAATTCTAAGTCCTATTTGACATATAGGCGCAACCTATTCCAAGTCCTATTTGACATATAGGCGCAACCTATTTCAAGTCCTATTTGACATATAGGCGCAACCTATTCTAAGTCCTATTTCACATATAGACAACCTATTTTAAGTCCTATTTGACATATAGGCCAACACATTCTAAGTCCTATTTGACATATAGGCCAACCTATTCTAAGTCCTATTTGACGTATAGGCGCGACCTATTCTAAGTCCTATTTCACATATAGGCATAAAACAGACAAGGCTTGATATAAGGGTCTCAAATGCAACATTTGAGGATCTTTACTCAGCCAAATTGGTTAACCTAACCCAAAACCCCAAAATAAAACCCTACAACAAAGTACACATTTACGCACATACGTACGGTACAGTATAAAAATATATACATACGACTCCAAACATCCAATTCTTCTTTTAAAGGAAGAATCACACAACAGATTTCATCAACAGACACATACATTCCTTGCAAACAGATTGGATTCCTTCAAAACCCCAAACCTTCCAGACCTACCTGTAGGATACACAACATTTACTTAATCATAACTACCGGTATTGACTTCACTGGAGTGGTGAATTCAAGTTTTGAAGACCAACTGGATTCAGAGGAATGCAACACACACACACACACACACACACAAACACACACACACACACACACACACACACACACACACACTGTACTCTTTCCATGTGTCTCAAGCACAACAACCTGTCTGAACATAACCAAGGATCGGAGAGTAAAAGCTTTTATTGCCACGCTCTGATTCTGTGCACATAATTTTGTGCCAAAAATTATATGGTTAGACAGTGGACATAAAAACAAACTACTCTAAAGGGTTTTATGGCCTACTTTAGCCATAGCCCAAACTACTCTACTCTAAAGGGTTTTATGGCTTACTTTGGCCATAGCCCAAACTACTATTTCAAGGGGCTGATGGCCTACCTTGGCCATAGCTCAACAAATCCATCAAAGGGCTGATGGCCTACCTTGGCCATAGCCCAACAAATTCATCAAACGGCTGATGGCCTACCCCTTGGCCATAGCCCAACAGATCATCAAAGGGCCTTGGCCTACCTTGGCCATAGCCCAACAAATTCATCAAACGGCTGATGGCCTACTTTGGCCAAACAGATCATCAAAGGGCCTTGGCCTCCATTGGCCATAGCCCAACCTATTCATCAAGGGGCTGATGGCCTCCCTTGGCCATACCCCAACATTTTCAACAAGGGGCTGATGGCCTCACTTGGCCATAGCCCAACCTATTCAACAAGGGGCTGATGGCCTCACTTGGCCATAGCCCAACCTATTCAAACAAGGGTCTTGTGTCCTCCCTTGGCCAGAGACCAAACAACAAGGGTCTTGTGGCCTCCCTTGGCCAAAGACCAAACAACAACGGTCTTATGGCCTCACTTGGCCATAGGTCAAACCGGTCTTATGGCCTCCCTTGGCCAGAGACCAAACAACAAGGGTCTGGGCCTCCCTTGGCCAGAGACCAAACAACAAGGGTCTTGTGGCCTCCCTTGGCCAGAGACCAAACAACAAGGGTCTTGTGGCCTCCCTTGGCCAGAGACCAAACAACAAGGGTCTTGTGGCCTCCCTTGGCCAGAGACCAAACAACAAGGGTCTTGTGGCCTCCCTTGGCCAGAGACCAAACAACAAGGGTCTTGCGGCCTCCCTTGGCCAGAGACCAAACAACACAAAAACAGTACAGGATTCAAAGCCCCAAGTCCTCCAGATCTACCTGTGGAGGAGTAACATTTACTCCACTAAAACTACGGGTATTGACTAGTCTGAAGTGGTAGGAGGTTTGAGTACAGTACAAACTCTTTTAACCAAACAACACAACATGGAAGTACAGTACACTTCAATTAACTCACCAACGTAGAAGTCACTTCAAAACATAAATCGTTAACAAAACAAAACATGACAAAACTCTAAAACCACATCAGTAAACCAGCATTTAAAAACTGGTGACATAAAATTTACACAGATAATGAGCAAAGTTAAAATGCTTAATAACTGCTTTAATTCCATAAATTTCCTATATCTAAGGGGAGTCAAATTAATTGACATAACTTTAACTAAACTTGAGAAGTTAGTCTCTTGAACTTTTATATTTAAATAGGTCTTGAGTAACTTTTCTCTTCCTAAATTCCTATTTCATTCTTTTCAATCCATTTCACATGGTTTAAAATACACAGTTTATAAAAAAATTTGATCTATAACATACAAATTTTTCTCCGGCCCCCTCCGTATATGGAAAAACTATACGCGCTTACAACATGGTATCGTATGTGATACCTTTATTTCATAATTAAATATAAATTATTAATTAATTGAATTAAATATCTACAAAATTGCCTCAGGATTGGCAACATAGCCTAATGGGAATGAAATGATTGCCATACATACATAGAACCCGTATGTAGGCGTCGGGCCTGCATAACCACGAGAAACATTTATTATTTCACGTGATCAAAATTTTCCATTGCTAACATGAGATTACATCAAGGCAAGGGTCAACAACCCTTGCCAAATCAGCAATTTATACTAAAATACGAAGATTACTGTATATTATAGCGGCTCTCTCGGAGCTTGTTTATGTTACAGCGAACGCTTTAAACAGGGAAGATGTGCTTCGTCTTCCCTAAAGTTCTGAGTGAATTCCTTATAATATAAAACCTAATAACTATAAAAAAAAGGATAGGCCTATTCCTTCAGGGGTTTAATTAGTGACTGCCTATATTAGTTAGAAAGTGTCAACTCGCAGTGTAGGCTCCATTGTAATGGCCCTACATCGAAGAAGACCGTCACGCCCTACATCGAAGCAAACTAAGGCCCAGCGAAAATAAGGTGGGACACTTTCTTTCGTTCACATATAGGCATCTAAAATCCCGACGCTAGAGTTACCGTAGACAATTGAACATAAAGAGGTCCTTTGAAGACCTACACATACATAACTCTCTAACGAAAAAACATAGGGCTTTTGTAGGTAACTCTCCACTGAAGTCTGCTGGAAATTTCTAACGGATGAGGGTATCAGGCAATCAACCCATAGCCCTATATAGTTTTTTCATAATAGATTATGAACCTTTTATTCAAATCAAATGGATCCCTGAACCATAAGAACCTAAGTTGATTCTTGTCATATTCATTTTTAAGATTTATTCTCAAAAATGCTTTTGAAATGTCACTTTGTGAGGCATTTTTATCTAACCTGAACCTGAGTAAGATCTTCACGTCAGAAATGAGATTAGAACCCTTAATCAGGCAATCATTCAAACTGTGTTTATCACTGTCTTTGAGGCTACAGTTATATACTACTCCGAGTTTTGCTGTTGGGACATCTTGCTGATAACCTCTCCCCCTGTGCGTTAAATAATGACAACCATCTTTTTTAAAAGGGTTAGTTGTTACTTCTTCAATGAAGCCTTTCTGTAGCTGTTCTTTGAAGACATCACTGTACAAAATTTAGGGTTGCCAGACGTCCTTTATTTCGATCTCTTGTCCTTGTCCTTTATTGAAGCGTCAAAGGACGGCATATGTCCTTTATTTCTATTTTTATGTCTATTTCAAAATCATAAATAATAAATCCTTTAAGAAATTTATTATAATTACATAGGTATTTTTTTGCGTTTTGTTCCTTGACAGAGTAGGTAACCATTATCATTGCATCGTTAAGGCTTAATAAGTTAATAACAGTGTAGGCTCATTGATTTCTATGTAGCCGCAATAGATAATTCTGTGAGCTCTACTGCAATAAGCGGAGTGCCCCCACAAATGTGTACAACTTATTTTTCCATACGCTGCGTCGCTGAAAGATACAGTAGTGGTACTGCTCTCGTCTATATTCAAGAACATTTTAAATATAGTAAAAATCAAAGATGTTGAAATAAATATTTATCCTATAACATTTAAAAATTTTTTGGGGAGCATCATTCTCTCTCTCTCTCTCTCTCTCTCTCTCTCTCTCTCTCTCTCTCTCTATATATATATATATATATATATATAAATTTGAGAATCTGGGAGTGGCAGCTTGAAAACGTTTTGAGTGTCCTTTAATCCGGTCATCAAAATCTGGCAACCCTACGTGTACATTGAATTCTATTATCCTGTTTGAACTTTTTCATTACTTTATATAAATGTCCTTTATCTACTACGAGATCATCTCTTAAAGTTGGACAACTTATTTTCCAAGGTAACTCAACAAAATAACTATTGTCTTTGCACTAAATGGGGTCTTCAAATCTTTCTATCAATAATTGATCTTCTGAAGTTTGATTTGTGTCATATACACACCCACAGATTCTAGCAACCATAAAGTTTGAATTGCCTCATCTAGTTTCATTTGATAGTGATGAATTAATGTTCTCAGCTGTTATAATATTATTCAAAGTGTTGCTATTCTTACAGGTGTTATGTCGGACTGAGTTGAGGCACATAGTATTTGTTAGTCATGAACTATTCTGGTTTAGGTCTAGGCTGTATCTGGATAGGTCACCCAAGGGGGCTATTCCTGATGGTGTCTGATGAGCTAAACCATTACCTATCTTCACTATGCCCCTATGAATAAGATGAATATAATCTGCCCCCCCATTAACATTTCAATGTTAGCTACTGCGTTGTTTGTGATATGTCTATCAGCTATATGGTACTGTTTCCTCAAATGATTAATGGTTTGTTCTAGTTTGGGTACAACCATTTTGTTTTGTCCTACTTTTGGAATAATGTCCGTTTTAATTTTTTCTAATTCATTTCCTACATGTAATTCCAGGTCAATTGTCTTATAGCTATTTTTGTTTGAGTTATCCTTAACAAAGGATGTGATATTGAGTTCTTATTCATTTGGGTTTGGCGTCAAACCCAATTTATTGACTAAATTTTGTGAAACAAATGTTTGTTGAGAACAAGATTCTATAAGACATCTCACTGGAGTAGTGCTACCCTCACCATTCACTAAGTCCAAAGTAATAGTTGGTAAAAGAACTCAGTTTTTTGTTACTGTTTGAACAAACAGAATGTCTTATGAAAGTGGCATTTTCTTGATTACACTGGTATGCATCAATTTTGCTGTCAAGGGTTTTGTAAGTGATTCTTATAGAGTTTGTCCTGCTGATTTCGAATCTGCAATCCGTTTTTCTCAATCAGCTCAGGTTATCCGGCTATGGCCTCATAAGTAAAATAGAATTTTTCGTGATTTTGTCAAAGCGGAATTGGAACAGTAACATCTATCATCACTTGTTTCACTTGTATAATATCTTTTTTTACTTTTCATATAGATAAAATATTTCATAATGAATAGAGCGTGTAAAAATGATCCCAATAGATTCTGCTACATATGTGGGACGGTTACCATGCCAAATAACCAGTCCCAAATCACTAAATTTGTGAAAACAATGTATACAGCATACTTTGGAATTAAGCTAGGGGACCAGGACAAAAATTTCGCCCCTCATATGTGCTGCAAGACGTGCATTGAAAATTTGAGAAGATGGAGCAAAGGCAGAGCGAAATCTTTGCCTTTTGGAATTCCCATGATTTGGAGAGAAGGAAAGGATCACGTGACAGATTGCTGTTTCTGCATGACAAACCTCCAAGGTGGGCTTATAAATTTATTTTTCTTAAATATTTTGAAATTCTCGTATGAAACTTGACATAATATTCACCATAATGTAATATTCACCATATATAGCATAATATTCACCATAATGGTGATCATACATTTACATATACATATTGTTATAGAAAATACATTTACACATACATATTGTTATACAAGTTACATTTACATATACAATGATTGTATATTTTCTTTCTTTTTCATTCATATTGTCCCCGAAGGGACAATATGAATGAAAAAGAAAGAAAATATACAGACTCCATCGACCTATTTCATATCTTACAGACCGCAGCCTTCCCTCACGAGCCGCCACTGTCTGAATGCTTCTTCTATTTCATATGCAAGTTTTATATCCATGTTTCTGTGTTTCTATTTTCAGGAGTTAACAAGAAGAATAAACACATTGTTGTATACCCTGACATTCCTTCTGCTATGAGACCTGTACCCCATGGTCCTGGAATTCCAATACCCGACCCACCTCAAACCCTGGACTTCGATGATTCTGATGATGAATCAATGACCAATGCCAATGACCAGTCCGAGTCGTATATACCTCAAAATACCGCTTCAAATGAGCCGAGGCCTCTCAACCAGGCCAAACTTAATGATCTTACCAGGGATTTAGGACTTTCCAAATTAGCTGCCGAGATCTTGGGCTCACGACTTCGAGAGGACAACTTGCTGGCTCCGGGAACAACATTCTCCTGGTGTAGGAAACGAGAGGAAGAATTCCGCAAGTTTTTTGCAGTGCACGAAAATACCTCTTCCTTAGTGTACTGCTGCAATGTTGAGGGGCTAATCGAATCCTTGGGCCTGCCATATAACGCATCAGAATGGAGGCTATTTATAGACTCGTCTAAACGAAGTTTGAAAGCAGTACTTCTCAACATTGGGAATAGGGTTGCATCAGTCCCTGTAGCACATTCCGTACAACTTACTGAGAGCTACGATAACATGAAAATTTTACTGGATGCTCTCGTATACGACCAACATAACTGGAGGATCTGTGGAGATTTGAAGGTAATACTAATATCATAAGTAAACTATTGCTATTGACTATGTTGTTTTTCCAAAGGTTATTTGAGAGCGTATAAGAACACTTAACTTCCCCACAGAAGTGATACAGTCCAATGCATAGATTTTTTTATCTGATAGAACAAATTCTCTAAATTCTTTAAATATTTTCATTTTTTTTCAGATTGTGGCATTTGTATTGGGAATGCAAGGGGGATACACGAAATACCCATGTTTCCTCTGCAAATGGGATAGCCGAGCGGATGAGAAGCACTATGCACAGCGTGAATGGGCATCCAGAGAGAATTTTGAACCTGGGTCGCATAATGTCGTTTCAGTGCCCCTTGTACCACCACCAAAAATGTTGCTCCCACCACTTCATATTAAGCTGGGCTTGATGAAAAATTTCATCAAATCAATGAATAAGGAGGGTTCAGCATTCCGATATCTCGAGAGTAAATTTCCTCATATATCTGATGCTAAACTAAATGCTGGGGTTTTTGATGGTCCTCAAATTCGAACTTTGATCAAGGATACTCAGTTCGAAAACGCAATGACTCCAACTGAGAAGAATGCCTGGCAGGCATTCAAATCAGTTGTCACTGATTTTCTTGGCAAGCGTAGAAGTCCAGAATACGAGTCCGTTGTCGAAAACTTGATGGAAGCTTTCAAAGCTCATGGGTCGCGCATGTCCATAAAAATGCACTTTTTGTTGTCCCACTTGGACTATTTTCCTGAAAATTGCGGGGATTATAGTGAGGAACAGGGTGAACGATTTCACCAAGATATTAAAATAATGGAAGAGAGGTACCAGGGAAACTGGGATATCAATATGCTGGCGGACTATTGCTGGTGTTTCAAGCGAGACGTGCCCGAAGAAAAACACAGACGGAAAGCCAAAAAAACTTCATTCCTTCCTCAATAAACTTTTTTCCATATTCATTGTATGAATAATAGTATTTATTCACACAATGTTTTCATTTTTCACGAGTGTTCTTATAATATTACTCGTATCTACAGTGTTTAAGCTAAAAAAATCAATAAATTTGGGGATAAAATTGGACTTATAATAAATGGCCAATAGAGAAAAAACCTGACCTGATTGAGGAAAACCAATGTCATTTTCGAATTGAGCATGGTCGAATTATATAATATGAGTTGAAAAAACCCTCACAGCAGACAAAAAAATTTCATATGCATACCAGTGTTATCTTTGTTTGGATATCTTTTGAGTTTGAGTACTGTTGTTTGGACATTTCAGTGAATCACACATTGATGAGACATGTCTTGAACTTTTACAAAACTTACAATTGAATCTTAACCTAGATTTACAGTCTTTCTTATAATGTCTCTGGCCAGTACACTTTTTACATAGGTTCAACTGTTCACATCTTCTAGATCTTGAGTTAAAGTCTGAATATTTGCCACACACAGTAATACTGTGTTCATCACTTGCACAAAATTTACAATGTGGTGTGTAAGTTGAGGTAGCAGTTACATTGAAGTTCTGTATAGTTGGTCATATTTGAGTCTACAGTATCAAGTTTTGTCTATTTGGCAGTAGCTAGTTGGTCTCTGGAGACAGTCTTTGGTTTATCCATAGTCTGAGTTTTATTTTGTGTTGAAATATTTCTCAACTTGAAATTAGTTAGGATTGTTGGAAAGTGTTTTCTGATGTTTTCAAAATTAGGATAATTTTAATCCTCAAAGGGAGGCACCTAAGAACTGCGCCTTGTATAAGCCAAGATGAAGCTTCAACATCTATCTCATTGCTAACCAATTGTCCCATAATCGGTTCTAATTTTGAATAAAATCTTTCCATATCACTAGGGTTATCTTTTACGGGTGCAAAATCAATAATTTGTCGTGATAATTCAAATATAATCTCATCTTTATTAATGTAGTTACGTTTCAAGAGATCAATTGCTACTTCATATGAATCACCCACAGCTGGTAAACATGCTATCATGTTATAGGCTGGACCTTTAAGGAAAGTAGTTAAGTAGCTAAACTTATCAACAGTTAGAATATAAGGTTTATTACCATTTGAACTCTCAAATTTTTCAATGAAAGATGGGAATTGTACTGTGTCCCCATCAAATGTTGGTACTAGCGAAGTGAGTAATTTAGCCATAAATTCTGTGACTCGGGATTTGGCATGCCACCTAAATTTTGTTGAAGGTTAGCTCTACTTTGATTAAACTCAGAAATAGGTTTATTTGGTGTTAAGTCGTTCAAACGAGACTGCAGTCTCCTTATGTGCTATTCAATTGAGATTACCTGATGTTCATTATCAGAGTAAAGGTCTGTAAGTTGTTCATCAGCCATTTCAGGTTCAATTAACTTTGAAATACTCTCCTCAATGGCTATTGTATCCTTCTTAAATTTATCGAATTTAAGAATTACCTACTCTAAATCTTCCTTGCCTGATTGTATAATATTGTTAATAGTGTTGATGGCTTTATTACCAGCACCCAATTTCCCACGCTTTTTCTTTTTTAATTGTTGCAATTCCTCACTGTCCATGTTTAAGTCAAAATAGCTTAACTAGGGATTGTAATGAAATAATAAGGTGAGAAGAAATTATCAGAGATGAAAGATCAAATAAATTGAGTAATCAGACAAACAGTCAAGTTTTAAATTTAGTTAAATCCCCGAGTATTTAATTAATGTCAAGATTTAGTCCAATAAGTACCCTAAACCTTGAAAAAAAAAAGTTAGTTTGATTCTGGTTAATCTGTATGTGGCACTCAGTTCTAAGGTTATAAAGGAATGGGAATCCTTAAATGTAAATGTTTCCTAGTTAGGCCCTAGATTGTAGATCTAATTCAGTAAGTTTGTTACTTTAGGCTTGATTAGGTTAGATTTAGGCTAGCATTTAGCCTAATTCTGCAATTTTTGTTAAGGTTAAGCCTAAAGTATGTAAATTTCCCACACGGGCCACCAATGTGAAAAATGCTCTGTATGAATTGGTACCCAATTAACCGACCCCTAATATCTCCAGTCTAACTGTAAAGTAGGTTAAGCCTAGCCTTGTAGGGGTCACCCTAGAAATTCCGGAAGTGGTCCAGAGTGAGCAGAGTGAATTGAGGTCCACAGTAGGATTCCTCACCAAATTAGGTTAGGGTAATTTACCTTAGCCTTTGTTAAGCTATGAGTTGATGTTAGGTCTTGGATCACAATGTAGGCCTAATATAACTGGACCTAGTTTATATGTTATCACTAAACTGGGGTTTAGAAACACAACTGTTCACTTACTGAGTGTTATTAGATAAGTCCTGATTTCTTCTTGGTCTTTCTCCTAGTTGCTTAATTTTTGAGAGCGTATTTGCTGGTGGAGATCTTTTTCTGTTTTCAAGCCCCTTCGTTCGCCATGCCGTTCCTTCAAGTCCCTTGTTACCCGGCTTTTTCCACCAGCCTCTTTTTTGTTTGTTGTTTGATTGGTAGGGTATGTCTACTACCGAGCACGCTCTATCATACAGTATATAAATACTAGTGTGGAGAATAACTCTGGCGAGCAACCAATTGGTTTCATCCACTCAGTTATTGACATAAAAGGAGTTTAATAATTCTTAGATTAACTACCTACCTACTCAGTGGACCATTTTCGTTACCTCCCAACTACCCACACGTATCAGTTTTCCAAATATATATATATATATATATACTTGGAAGCTACAAGTAACTTCAGTCGAAGAGTGTGTACAGGTGGGTTCATTATTCTTAGGACACTCTTGAGAACAGATAACGACACCTGGCATATATTTGTTGTGTGTAGCTACCACAAACGATTGTAACATTTTATGAATGAAGCTGGGGTTTAGTGAATGAGCGCTCATTGGTTGGTTGCCACATGGTGTGTGTGTGTGTGTGTGTGTGACATTATTCCCGCCCTTTATTAACATATAATATAGCTATGGTCCTAACAGTGTTTGGCTAGCCGTGATGTAATTAGTGGTAGTGTAGACATGGGTGACAGTGGTGCTGCTGATGTGACGTGCCAGCTCTTGACTCATTGCCAAATGTCTTTAAAACAATTATTTCCATTCATCACTCTGGTTTACATATCACTAAGGAAACATAAATGAATAATCAAAGACAAATTCAACAAGAGGAGGATATATATTAACAAGGGGAATGTCGATGAAGTGAATAAAAAATAGTCTTGTAAAAACTAAAAAAAAAAACCTTCGGACGTGATTACAGTGTTCATGGTATTGGGAAGCCTGTCATCCTGAATGAACTGAAGTTTCAGTGTATAAAAACAGAACCGTAGGTAGGCATTATTGCGCCCTCAGCAAATTCCACGACCTGCAGCACCCATCCCCCCTGTATTTATTTACTGATTCATTCATTTATTTATTTATTTATTTACATGTAATACTGAAAATAGATTCAGAACGAGATTCTCATCTTGATAAAGACAATTTGTGGTTACGAAACAACTACATATCTCTAAGGCGTGAAGCAAAAAGTGTAATGAAAAAGTCAAAACGCGAATTTGAAATCTCCATAGCTCGTGACGGTAAAGAAAACCCCCAAGCGATTCTTTCAATACGTCAATAATAAAAATCCAGTAAAAAGTGTCTTGGGGCCGTTGAAAAATGTAAACGGAGATCTAGTTTCTGAAAACAAGGAAATGGCCACCTTGCTAAACGAATTTTTTACGTCAGCTTTTACTATAGAAGATGTAACGAATATCCCTACGGTCATAGACATAATACCTTTTGATAATGGTAATATTTTGGATAATATTGTGGTTAGTGAAGGGAAGGTAATGCGTTATATTGATGAAATGAAAATGCGTAAATCACGGGGGCCGGATTCCATATATCCCATACAACTAAAAGAATTAAGATATAGCATTTTGTGCCGCTAATAAAGATTTTTAATGCGTCTACTTCTGAAGGGTGCGTACCAGATAATTTCAAGTTAGCAAACGTAACACCTATCTTTAAGAAAGGCGATAAAGGTGCGGCGGGAAATTATAGGCCAATCAGTTTAACGTCTGTTGTAGGTAAGCTACTGGAATCAATAATTAGGGATCGTATAGTCGAACACTTAGAATTGCATAACTTAGAAATACGCAGCACGGTTTTAGGCGAAACAAATCTTTCTTAACTAATCTTTTAGAATTTTTTCAAAGCGTGGTTGACGTTTACGATAGTCATCGGGCGGTTGATGTAGTGTATTTAGATTTTCAAAAAGCGTTTGACACCGTACCGCACAAAAGACTCATTGAAAAAACTAAGGCTCATGGAATCAGGGGTGTAGTAATAAACTGGATAGAAGAGTGGTTGCGAGGTAGGAAACAGAGGGTGGTCGTTGATGAAGGGAAGCCGTGTTGGGCTAATGTAGCGAGTGGCGTTCCTCAGGGTTCTGTATTGGGCCCCTTGCTTTTTCTTTATATATATATATATATATATATATATATGTTAAACACAGACCGTGCATGGAACAAGGAACTCTTCTGGGAAAATTAAATCCACTATAGTCCGAATAAGTAATGGTAAATGACAAATATCATAGTTTTTCTTTTTCATGATGCTAGCCCGACGTGGGCAACGGGTCTCTCGCAAAGAGGTCCCATAAATATAGCTTCCCTTTTGTTTTTTTTTGGCTAAAAATACAATAGTTACCCCTTTTTCTTTGATTTATTCAATCCGACGTGAATGCAACGAGTCTTTTACTTATATAGAGGTTCTGAATGTAGTGGGACTAGGCTTGCTTTAAACCCTAGATCCATGTCCCAAAGCTGGATCCTGTCTGCTTTGCAGATAGCTGGTAAGGGAAGCTATATTTATGGGACCTCTTTGCGAGAGACCCGTTGCCCACGTCGGGCTAGCATCATGAAAAAGAAAAGCTATGGTATTTGTCATTTACCATTACTTATTCGGACTATAGTGGATTTAATTTTCCCAGAAGAGTTCCTTGTTCCATGCACGGTCTGTGTTTAACATATAAGTTTCTCAGGGGACCATTCTGAGTTTGTGTGTGTATATATATATATATATTAGTAACGATTTAGATGTCAGCCTAGTCAGTACAGTTTCAAAGTTTGCGGATGACACGAAGCTGGGTGGTAGGGCGATTAATGACGAAGATAGAGGTAAAATCCAGGAAGATCTGAATAAAATCGTTGATTGGTCAGTCACATGGCAAATGAGATTTAACGTCGATAAGTTCAAAATTTTACATATAGGTTCGCGTAACGGTAATTTTGCATATAGTATGTCAGGGAAGGAGTTAACAAGCGTAGAGCAGGAAAAAGATTTAGGAGTTATAGTCACTGGTGATTTAAAAGTAGCGAAACAAAGTACAGCAGCGGTCAATAAAGCGAACAGTGTTAGGTTTTATAGCTCGGAATTTTGAGTACAAATCGTTCGATATTATAGTTCCTCTTTATAAATCATTAGTTAGACCCCATTTGGAGTACGCGATCCAATTTTAGAATCCGCATATGCGAAAAGATATAGACAAACTCGAAAGAGTTCAAAGACGAGCAACTAAGATGATTCCGTCGCTTAGGTCAAAGTCGTACGAGGATAGGCTTAAGGAGTTAAAATTGACTACACTCGAGACTAGGAGGCTAAGGGGTGATCTAATCCAGGTTTTCAAAATTATGAATGGGTTCGATAACGTAGATAGAGATAGCTTTTTCGAAATATCTCAATATAATAGGACTAGAAATAACGGGTGTAAGTTGACAAGTAGAAGGTTCGAGACAGCAGTTGCCAAAAACTTTTTTACGCATAGAATAGTAAATAGCTGGAATAGTTTACCGGTAGAAGTAATTAGTAGCACGTCTATAAACATGCTTAAAAATCGATTAGACGCATATGTTGATAGACTGGGTATAGTTTAAGGTAGTAAAATTAAGGCTTTGTGGTTCGGAACCCACGTAAAATTGTAGGTCTCCTCCGCCACCACGGAGGACATGCACAATTACGAACACAGTTAGGTAGACCAGCCATGAGTGGATCCTGGGGTTTTTGTTGGTCTGGAATATAACATAACATTATAACATATTATTTTGTGTTATAACAAAGACAGAGCAAAAACCTGATGTATATAAATACGTATATAGGCGGTTTATGAATCAAAAAACAATGTTTTGATGCATATTAAATTTTATTAATTATAGTAGCCTACGGATCACCAATTTGTAGTGGCCGAGAAAGTAGGCTTACTATAATTTATGAATTAAATTTAAATGAATGATGAGGGTCACAGTTCGGGGCACAGCCCAAACAAACAGTATTTAATAACGAGAGAGAAATTACTTTGTTTTGTGTTCAATTAGAAAATAAATTAATTATTTGTTCACAGTGATTAACAATTCTGTAACGGTAATTGTGCTATATTACAAATGACTGATTATTAGCAATAAGAAATGGTTACACAGTATAAGCGTTAAGTAAATACAATAATGACAAGAAACATACCAATTTAGGTAGGCTAATGAGATATGCGGCCGTGATCACACAATAATAAGTAATTAAGCCAATAATAACTGAGGTAATGAAAGTACGGTGTGGTACAGTAAACGGACTAGGCAAGTAAACATAAAATGTATAAATGAGCAAATAAACAAGCGGGATATAAATATGGTAAGATAACTGAATATGGTAAAATAATTGAACAGGCCTACTGTAGTCGTAATGGAAAGTTAGTTTGCCGGATTTGGATACACTTTTGGATATGGCCTGTTCGCTACTTAACACGAAGACAGAAGGTAGGCTTGTGGCCTCCGAGAAGGTTTACAGGACCTGGGCTTCGAAAGTGATGCATCTGAAGGTGGACTAGCCTTACCGGCGAGAGGATAAGTGTTGAGGGCCGGTAGAGACTTGTTGAAAAGAGGCCCAGCGGAAACTCCTACAGCAGTGATGTTGCTTCTTGGGGGATGAAACTGTAAAGGGCCTTACTTGATGATAGACTTCGTGTATGCTCGATCGGAGCTTTAAGGGAACAGCGGGCCGCTCTCCTGCTAAGGCCGGAGTGCGGGTGGTGTGACGAATGGTGTTACTAACGAAGGTGCTGAGAGCGAGATGTAACGACAAAACGAGAAAATGGCAGGTGATAGTGATTTGAGAAAGAATTTGCATTTTATAGGCCTTGGTGACGTCCTCTGGTGGTCATTTCCGCAAATACCACAAAATTTGTGTTTCCTCTGTGGCCACGTGTTTGAGTTTCATAGCCTTTGTTTCGATTCCAAGATGTTTGAGAACGGCGAGGAAAGAAATTTCCGGTCGGTCTCTACAAGTAGTCCCCTCTCAGAGACTACACAGGAACGATACTAAGAAGAATTACCATTTCGGAGCGAAACTGACCAGGCCACTCCGAGTTCTGACGCCGAGCCTGGTATTTGGTGTGATTCCTGTCGCAGGAGGGGATGAAGGGTCATCTCGGACTGGGGGGATGGTCAGAGGAGGCGCTGCTGTAGTGGGGTGTGGGGGTCCACAGGAGGATGGGGTTGGGGTACTGTAGGAACGCGGAGCGAGTGAGGGAGAAAAAGAGGAGACGGGAAGGGGCACGGGGAACTGTATTGAGTTCACACGTGGTGCCCAAAACTCGTCGCATGGCAGTTCTTAATGAATGCGCTCCCGCCGAAGGGAAAGAAAAACATCGTTCATGGAAACAAGCAGGAGTAGGCATTCCATGGAATGATGCACACACACAGTTGAAGGAGGCAGGGAACCGCTACTCTGTGCCAAGTTTGATGCTATGCTTACAGTGCGCCCGTTGCGTGGATGCGTGAGTGTTATTTTATTTATTTGTCGGGTTCAAAATCCCAGCTGAGCCGTGAACGGCCAAATTCTAAAGGGCAAGTTCTACCTAAAGCCCAAGTTAAGCTAAATTAAAACTTACGTATTTGAGATCCTATTAGGTCCTACCTCAGGGTAACCTTAGGGTTGCTGACTCGATGCGGGCCTACCTTAGACCTTAATTACATGAACTTAAAGTAAACAAAAAGGGTACTATTTGTGGTCTTCTTTCTGAACCTTGCAACAACAACGCAACCTGGACTATTGCACGATGCAACAATCATGTATCTAAACAACCAAACTGAATTGCAAGAGAGCTCTCTATCAGACCACACCTTTACGTATGACCTTCCACAAACGAGTAGAAAAGACGCGCAGCGTCCCAAAATGATGCCAACAGTGTGACCAAACAATGATGCCACAAGAGCTCAAAAATGCTAGCTCTAAATTAAGTTAATTTTTCACTAACCTTACAATTATGAGATGGATATATATACACCTTAACTTAATATATATACAAGCAATGCTGCATCAATCAGCTTAGTCATCGTATCGCCTTGGGACAACAATGGTTCTTCCTCTTCTAGATTTTCTAACACTCCCCACCGAAGAGGCATTGTTGTCATTACCTTCTGCAAGGTTAGCCAAGCCTTCTTCATGAGGCTGTAACTCAAATGTTTCATCTTGACTATCTATGTTTTTGCTGATTTCTAAAGCATAGTTTTTGTATAGGTCTCTTTAACTTTCCTCCTGAAGTCTTTACCAGTGCAGACCTAACTAAATTGTCTTTGCCAACAAACAACTCTTCAATTATGCCAAGCTTCCAGCATTGCCTTGGTCTTTCATCCCCAATCATTACCACTTCTCCCACCTTGATACAATTTGCATTGGAGCCCTTTACCTTGCCTGATGGGTAATAATTGAGTTCTGGCAAGTATTCCATCTGCCACCTCTTCCATAACTGATCTTGTAGCTCTTCAAGGTACCTGAACCGTCTGGTTAACTCTCCTTGAGTGCTCTGGATAGGCTGCAAGTCTTCTGGCACACTGGGGTTTGATGTTAATCGTTTACCACAAAGAAAATGATTTGGTGTCAATGGCTCTGCATCCTGCCTACTGTTGTAAACAAAAGTGATAGGCCTTGCGAAAAATGCTCTGTATGAATTGGTCCACAATTAACCCACCCCTTATATCTCCAGTCTAACTATAGAGTAGATCAAGTCTAGCCTAGAGGGGTCAGCCTAGAGATTCCGGAAATGGTCCAGAGCGGGCAGATAAATTGAGGTCCACAGTAGGATTCCTCACAAGATTAGGTTAGGGCAATCTACCTTCACCTTTGTTAAGCTATGAGTTGATGCTGGGTCTTAGGTCACAATGTAGGCCTAACTTGTTTGACCCAGCTTAATTTAATGTTCTTAACTGTTTGGTGTTAAAACTCATATTAGTCACTTACTTTTAGTTATTACAGTCTCTCCCTTCTCCGGTTGTCTCATTCGAGAGCGTACTTTGCTGGTACGTCCTCTCGCCCCGTTCTTCGTTTTCGTTCTCCCTTTGTTCTCTTCTTCGCGGGGCTTCTTGTACCAGCGTTGTCTTGGTTTATTCCTCGGTTGGTTTAGCGGTAATGTATCTCCATTACCGAGCACGCTCCTCCCACACAGTATATAAATACTAGTGTGGAGAATAACTCTGGTGAGCAACCAATTGGTTTCTTCCACCCAGTTATTGACATAAAAGGAATTTAATGATTGTTAGATTAACTACCTACCTACTCAGTGAACCATTTTCGTTACCTCCCAACTACCCACTCATCAGTTTTCCATATACTGGGGGCCCCGGGAGATAAAAATTTTGGTGTCATTGTCACCAATTTTTGTCTGAGTGTAGACTAGCTAACTATTTAACTGTAAATGCCTGTTAATCTGATTAACAGTGCCTTTCCTCACCTTCTCATGGAGAAGGTGTCGCATTTAATTAGAAGAGAAAATATACATCCATAGGATGAAACTGTCTATGGTCTTTACCATAAGAAAAGAAAAAATGAAAGTTAGAAGATAAAATTACAATTCCCCAGCATCTATTTTTGTTGTAAAAATAGTCGCGCCTTTAATGCTGTTTGTCGCTGAGGTCTTGTGTCTGTCAATGTTGTAGTAGGATGCGTTACCACTCCTACTGTCAAAGGAATAGTTACTGGAAGTTCAGTGTCTCCAGTTGTTACTGTCAGTGGAGAAGGTTCTCCAAAGTCCATTGTTTTGGGTCCAGACTCTAAAGGGTACAAAAGAGAAATGTCTCTTGTTGTGTCACCCGTTGAAGTCCTTAATTTGACCACTCTTGTTACCCCATCTGCCCCTGGTCTGAGTTCTGAAACTCTAGCCAGAGGCCAGTATTGTCTTGGAGTACTGTCATGTATGAGAACAAGGTCCCCTACCTTAATTGTGTCAGACCAATCCTTCTTAGTCATTTGTTTATGTCTCTCCCTTAGACCCATCAAGTACTCAGTTTTCCACTGTTTAATGAAATGAGCTTTAACTCTAGTTAAATGTTGTAACTTAGTCTGGAGCTCATCATGTCGTTGAGTCCAGTTTGGGTCTTCTGAAGAGTCTATATTGTAGTCCGGCAGGAGACTAACTTGTTCTCCCCGAATCAAATGATTTGGAGTTAATGGTTCTGGGTCATTAATGTTGTCACTCACATAAGTGAGTGGTCTATTGTTAATGATGTTCTCAATCTCAGCCAGGAGAGTGAGTAACCCAAATAGTTTTCCCTATGGCCAAGGTAGGCCATAAGACACTTGTAATAGTTTTCCCTATGGCCAAGGTAGGCCATAAGAAAATGTTTAGCCCATGGCCAAGGTAGGCCATAAGACATTTAATGTTTGGCCCATGGCCAAGGTAGGCCAAAAGACCAAGGCTCATTGTTTTGGCCCATGGCTGAGGTAGGCCATAAGACCCTTGTAATTGTTTTCCCTATGGCCAAGGTAGGCCATAAGAAAATGTTTAGCCCATGGCCAAGGTAGGCCATAAGACATTTAATGTTTGGCCCATGGCCAAGGTAGGCCAAAAGACCAAGGCTCATTGTTTTGGCCCATGGCTGAGGTAGGCCATAAGACCTTTATTGTTTGGCCCATGGCCAAGGTAGGCCAAAAGACCAAGGCTCATTGTTTTGGCCCATGGCCAAGGTAGGCCATAAGACCCTTTTGAGTAACCCATGCAATCATTGCTTATGTTCAGATAGGTTGAGTGTATTTGTGGCACATGTAAAGAGTACAGTGTATATATACATATATATACACAGATTGCAAGGAATGCATGTGCCTGTTGAAAAAATCTGTTGAGTGATTCTTCCTTAAAAGAAGAATTGGATGCTTGGAGTTGTATGCATTTTAAATGCTTGTTCACTAATGTTGTTTAACTGGGGATCGTAATGAAATATTGGGGACAAGAAGAAATTACCAGAGAAGAGAGAGCACAGACAAAACAGCAAATTTAAATTTGGTTTAATCCCCCCCAAGTACTTGTGTGTCACTCAGGTCTAAGCTTATGAGAGAATGAGACTCCTTAAATGTAAATGTTTCCTAGTTAGGCCCTAGGTTGTAGACCTAATTAGGCTTGCTCAGGTTAGGCTTATAAGAGAATGAGACTCCTTAAATGTAAATGTTTCCTAGTTAGGCCCTAGGTTGTAGACCTAATTAGGCTTGCTCAGGTTAGGCTTATAAGAGAATGAGACTCCTTAAATGTAAATGTTTCATAGTTAGGCCCTAGGTTGTAGACCTAATTAGGCTTGCTCAGGTTAGGCTTATAAGAGAATGAGACTCCTTAAATGTAAATGTTTCCTAGTTAGGCCCTAGGTTGTAGACCTAATTAGGCTTGCTCAGGTTAGGCTTAGGCTAGACCATTTAGCCTAATTCTGCAATTTTTGTTAAGTAAGGTTAAGGTTTGTAAATTCCCCACACACGGACCACCAATGCGAAAAATGCTCTGTATGAATTGGTCCACAATTAACCCACCCCTTATATCTCCAGTCTAACTATAGAGTAGATCAAGTCTAGCCTAGAGGGGTCAGCCTAGAGATTCCGGAAATGGTCCAGAGCGGGCAGATAAATTGAGGTCCACAGTAGGATTCCTCACAAGATTAGGTTAGGGCAATCTACCTTCACCTTTGTTAAGCTATGAGTTGATGCTGGGTCTTAGGTCACAATGTAGGCCTAACTTGTTTGACCCAGCTTAATTTAATGTTCTTAACTGTTTGGTGTTAAAACTCATATTAGTCACTTACTTTTAGTTATTACAGTCTCTCCCTTCTCCGGTTGTCTCATTCGAGAGCGTACTTTGCTGGTACGTCCTCTCGCCCCGTTCTTCGTTTTCGTTCTCCCTTTGTTCTCTTCTTCGCGGGGCTTCTTGTACCAGCGTTGTCTTGGTTTATTCCTCGGTTGGTTTAGCGGTAATGTATCTCCATTACCGAGCACGCTCCTCCCACACAGTATATAAATACTAGTGTGGAGAATAACTCTGGTGAGCAACCAATTGGTTTCTTCCACCCAGTTATTGACATAAAAGGAATTTAATGATTGTTAGATTAACTACCTACCTACTCAGTGAACCATTTTCGTTACCTCCCAACTACCCACTCATCAGTTTTCCATAGGCCTACTGTTCACCATTGCTTCTACTTCACATAAAACAGTAGAGAATTCTTCTTTGCTCAAATGAGCATTAGCTAAAAGTTTCTTTAATGGACACTTTACACTTCTCACTAGCCTTTCCCAAAATCCTCCCCACCATGGTGCTCTCTCAACAATAAACTCCCACTGTACCCCTTGGTGTGAAAAGTAGGATTGGAATCCTTCCTCTTTTAGCAAGGACCAAATTTCTTGGAGTTCCTTTGCAGCCTTTTTGAAGGTTTTTGCATTATCCGATATGATTTTATTTGGGAAACCCCTTCTGTTCACAAACCTTTTAAAGGCCAAAAGAAATACATCACTACTTAAGTTGCTTACCAACTCCAAATGGATTGCTCTGGTGGTAGCACAGGTGAAAAGACATATATAACCTTTGTTAGACTCCCCTCGCTCATACACATAGACTGGCCCTGCAAAGTCTACTCCCACTACATCAAATGGGGCAGTATAGACACACCGTTCTCTTGGAAGTGGAGCCACCTTTTCATAATAAGGCTTTGCACTCCAACGCTTGCAAACCACACATTTATGCAAGCCCTTTTTCACTACTTGTCTAATTTTGGGAATCCAAAATTGTTGTCTAATCTCTATTATCACTTCTCTAACTCCAGCATGTAACAGCTTATGATGAGTATCCAGGATCAAAAGGTCCACAAAGTGCCCCCCAGGAGGTAGCAAAATTGGATGTCTTTTCTCCTCTGGAAGCCCAGAAAACTGTAGTCTACCTCCTACTCTCAATAAATCCTGATCCAAAAACACATCCAAACCCTTGAGCGCAGAATGTGTTGGTAGAACCTGTAATGGATGGCTGGTGAGCAATTCCCGCTCTTCACCAAATTTTTCCTTCTGCGCATATACCACCCAGTATTTCCTGGCTTGCTGAATCTCATTACTGTTCAGAATTCCTTCTCTTCTTGTTTCTCCCTTAATGTTGTTGGTAAATCTATATATCCATGCTGTCACTCTTAACAATCTTTTCAGACTGCTAATGTCCTCAAGCCTCAATATGGGGTCCTGCTGCATAACTTGACAACTGTTCACAGCGCATTTTCTCACCTCACTCACCCATGCTTCTTCAGCCTGGCATTCTCCTACAATAGGCTGATTAGAAGGCCAGTTTTCACTTCCAAGTTTTAGCCACTCTGGCCCATTCCACCACAAACTTGATTGTGAAAGATCTTTCACCGAAATTCCTCGTGTTGGTAAATCAGCGGGGTTTTGGATGCCTGGACAATGTTTCCATTGCTTGGGATCTGTGTGCGCTTGAATTTCCTCCACCCTATTGGCAACAAATGGTTTCCATTTCCTTGCCTGACTTCTTAACCAGTGCCAAACTATAGTGGAGTCTGTCCAATAATAGCTTGGAATTTCATAGAGGGCCAAAGACTTTCGCACTGTAATTGCAAGCCGACTAGCAATAACGGCACCCATCAATTCCAACCTTGGAACAGAAAGCCTTTTCAAAGGTGCTACTCTACTCTTTGCAGCAACCAACCTGCAACTTACTTCCTCTTGCAATGCGCCTCTTATATAAATACAAGTTGCATAGGCTTCCTCACTTGCATCACAAAAGATGTGCAGCTCCAAATTGTCTGGACTATTGTTCAACTCTCCAAAGTACCATCTTGGGATTTCAATGTCTCCAAGATGTGCCAATTCTTTGAACCAATATTTCCACCTTACCACCATATGATCAGGTAACTCTTGGTCCCAACCAAGTCCAATTTCCCAGAGGCTCTGAAACCAAATTTTTGACTTTATCACAAATGGAGCCAGGAATCCAAGAGGATCAAAGACCTTCGAAGCCAAACTAAGAGCTGTACGTTTTGTCCACCTTGTCTCATTCTCAGCCAGCTCTACTAAAGATTTCCCATTGAAGGTAAACAAATCATCATCTTGCTGCCAAACGATGCCTAGCACCTTTGCGTCTATTGCCCACAACTCCTTAATACCAGAATCCTCAATACTTTCTGCTGCATCAGGTACTACAGAGGAATGACTCATAAACTCTTGTAATTGCGAATGATTGGTCTGCCATTTTCTGAGCTCCATGCCAGCCTCCCTCATTATAGCTCTAGCCTCCATGAATATCTGTTTAGCCATTTCTGTATTATCCAGGGAACATAGCAAATCATCAACATAAAATTTTTTCCTTATGTGTTCACTAGTGTTAGGATAGACTTCAGAATATTTCTTAAAATGGTACTGCATAGTAGCTGCCAACAGAAATGGACTAGAGCTGAGGCCAAACAACACTGACTTCATTCTATATGCTTGAACCTTAGGTTCATTTTCCAACAAGTCTTTCGTATCCACCCACAGATACCACCTTACTGCATCTCTGTCCTCTGGTTTTAACTTTATCCGCAAAAAGGCTTGCTTCACATCTGCAGTCAATGCTACTCTACCAAACCTGAATCTCAGTAACAAGGAAAATAAATCTGCATTTAAATTTGGCCCAGCATCCAAACAGTCATTCAAGGACACACCACCTTTGTCCTTGGCTGAGCCATCAAAAACTACCCTCAGTTTGGTGGTAGTTTTGTCTCGCCGTACAACTGCATGGTGTGGCAGATAATGTGCCTCCTGGCTCACCAGCTCACCTTGCACCCTTTCAGCATAGCCCTCCCTTACATAACTTAGGATGGCCTCATCGTATTCAATTAACAACTCCTCATTTTTCTTAGCCTGTACAATGAAGTCTCCAACCTCCGATTAGCTAGCTGAAGGTTTGAACCGGGTTTGCAAGAATCCTTCCATGGTAGGCCAACTTCATAGCAACCATCTCTAAACCCAATCCCTTTTTCAAATTGCTCTAAAACATCATTGTTCACTGTACTTGCCTGGTTGTCCTTTATGCCAATAGATTCAAGTTCCCAAAACGCTTTCAAATGCCTTTCCAGACCATGGCTGTTCTCCTCAATCTTAACAAAAAGAGCCTTAACTTCCATTTCATTGCAATAACTACCATGTAGCATCCAGCCTAGCTTACTTTCAATAGCTACCGGGCCTTGAGATGTACGGACAATATTACCAGTGATGAAGTTGTAAGAGTCCAGTTTTTATTTATTATGGACCTTTACAAGTTTACGTAGATAATTAACTAAATGCCAGGGTCACCAGCGCCCAAGTACTAGATTGGCATCCGGCACTGCGGCGCAAAATTAATTTTAATAAATGAAGAGAAGGACTGATTATAAAATCATCAATATGAATTTTGTATTTTATTGACAACAATTAATAACTATATGCAAAGGGGATTTTTACCCATAACAACTTTGATGGACATATAAATGCGAGATTAAATAATGGCCCGTTTAGCTAATATATAACAGTCTGCAAATTATACTGATTATAATAATAAATGTGTAATAATACAAATAATAGTACAAATGATATGTAACACTAATAATATAACTAATAATAATAATACTAATAGTAAACTAATAATAATAATAACTAAAAATACTAATACTAATAATAATAGCCACAATGACAACCTTGTCTGCAAAGAGAGACAAGAATACTGTAAGTGATATTTCAGAGGAAAAGAATAATAAAAATGGCAATAATTAATAATTAAAATACATATGCTCTATATAGGCCCAGTAACCTGTGGATGATAAATTACAGTTAATTCTCATTATGGGATTGTGTTAAGTTGAATGGGAGAACTAAGGAAGTATGTAGGCCACAAATGACTAGTAGGCCATCTGCTAAGAAAATACATGACATAATAGGCTTAAATTATAAAGTAAAATATACTAAGAAAATTAATGGGCAGGCCTTTGCCTCTTCAACATATCGAGCTGAGGTTAATCTAAAACAAAGACTATGGTAGGCCTCAGTTAGGCTAGAGTTACAATTTGGCTTTTGCCTAGACCTAACTTAGCCTAAGGTAATTTATTGTATGAATCTTACATTAGTATTTGTAGTATAAATCTTAGTACTAATTGCAAACAGTATAAGGCTTGTTAGTATCTACAGTATGCGGTATTGCATACAGATATGAAATAGTAAAGAATATAAACATAAATACAAAACATACCACAAAGGAACTTTGCTTGCTGGCGCCGTGCTTTCGAATAATACGTACGATGTGTGAACAGCGTCCTTTGTGTTGTCGTTTCACATAAGTTTGTGTTTACTCCACAATTTTACCAACAAACCAAAATAATCCTTAAAAGCCCATTCATGTCTAGTCACACCACACTGAATTCTTAAGAATTAAATTTGATCACTAGACATATTTAACTTGTATTTATTTATTTATTTAGATTTAAATAATTCACTCATGCCAATTTGTGGCAGTTTTCACTAATAAAGAATAATCTTGTGGTGCAAGGCACTACAAGTACTGCCCCCCCAAAAACATGGTTGTCAGGGGTAAAAAAAAAAACCACTTAAATGTCAAAGCGCACTGGCTTACGAATGACTCTTCCAGAACGAGTCATTGTTTGCTTTTGGATGGCAATATCCTGCAGCACTGGTTCTGAAGGCATGGATGGTGCTACAGGTGCAGTAGGGACATTGGGGGAAGGGGATTCTTGGTGCCTGTGCGATGGGGCCACTGGCTGGTTCAAAGACAGTTGGTTGCGATAATGAAGGAGAATTGGAAGAGGGATGATAGATTGTTGTACCCTCGGATGAGGTGGTGGTACATAGGATTTAGGAAGGGTAGATTGCTGTACCTGTATATGAGATGAAGGTACAGAAGATTGAGGAGGAATAGGTTGCTGTACCTGTATTTGAGGTGGAGGTACAGAAGATTGAGGAGGGATAGGTTGCTGTACCTGTATTTGAGGTGGAGGTACAGAAGATTGAGAGAGGATAGGATCTTTTGTTGGAGAAAAATCAAGGTATGCTGGTTTCAAGCGGTCCACAGAAACGGTTTCACGCTTGCCCACCTTGTCAATGATGAAAATTTTGGGTCTACGGTCTAGCACAAGGAAGGGACCATCATAGGGACAGTGAAGAGGGTAGCGGTGAGCATCATGTCTCAAGAAAACATGTGTGCAAGTTTGTAAATCAGGGGAAACGAAGGTAGTTTGTGAAGTGGAAGTTCTAGGTGCTGTGGGACGAATTTGCTTCATAACAGAGCGTAATGTCTTAACATACGAAGCAGGATCACGTGTGGGGTTAATGGGTGTAGGTGTGAAAAATTCTCCGGGTAACCGGAGTGTGGTACCGTAAACTAATTCTGCTGCAGAGCATGCAAGATCAGTCTTCAGAGCAGTACGAATTCCGAGTAGGATTAGGGGTAGCCTGTCCACCCATGTAGTAGATGGATCAGTGGCTCGCAAGGAACTTTTAAGTTGACGATGGAAGCGTTCTATCACCCCATTGGATTGCGGGTGATAGCTTGTTGTTCTGATGCGCTCAGTCCCAAGAAGGAGCATGAGTTCCTTCCATAAGGCCGATTCAAACTGGGCACCTCTGTCTGTGCAAATGGTTGCAGGTATTCCAAAACGGGAAACCCAACATGAAACAAAGGCATGAGCTACTGCAGAAGCAGTACAAGAAGTCAAATCAGTCCTTCCCTTCTTTTATAAAAATTAATTTTGCGCCGCAGCTGCCGGATGCCAATCTAGTATTTGGGCACTGGTGACCCTGGCATTTAGTTAATTATCTACGTAAACTTGTAAAGGTCCATAATAATAAAAACCGGAATCTTACAATTGGTGACCCCGGAGTGACCAAACAAATTGTAAGCGTCTGTTTTTTATTATTATAGACCTTTACAAGTTTACGTAGATAATTAACTAAATGCCAGGGTCACCAGCGCCCAAATACTAGATTGGCATCCAGCAGTGCGGCGCAAAATTAATTTTAATAAACGAAGGGAAGGACTGATTATAAAATCATCAATATGAATTTTGTATTTTATTGACAACAATTAATAACTATATGCAAAAGGGGATTTTTACCCGTAACAACTTTGATGGACATATAAATGCGAGATTAAATAATGGCCCGTTTAGCCAATATATAACAGTGACCCATGACTCCAGATTCCTGGGATCTTGGGAGCATTGCTCCAGTAAATTTGACCATGAGAAAAAGTAAATTTGGGTTTGGGTTTTGTTCATCCGCTAGACGTTATGCAATTTTTTTGCGTATACGTTCTTGTACAAACCAATTTTTTTAAATTACAAATTTAGTTATTTTAAGTTTAGTTGGTAATTCCATATTTAACAATTATTTTTATTTAAGCTTCAATGTTTTGATAATTAAAATTTTATTAAAACGTATATTTTTTTAATATAAAATTATCAGGATTGGACTATGTTCCATTGATCTCGGCCAGGTTTGATAAATTGGCCAGATATTACTTGTGCGGTTTTAAGTAATCCACCATGACTCTAGAATTGAAAAGTTTAGTTAAGTTTAAACTTACGTTTTACTTACTTTAACTTACCTACTTTTTACTTACTCTTCCTTACTTTTACTAAGTTTAAAGCACTTACTTTTACTTACTTCATTGTACTATATTTACTTACTTTTACTCACTTTTACCATACTATATTTACTAACTTTTACTTATTTTGTATTTTTTCAGGTAGTCAATAATCAATAATGGGTCTAATATTGATGAAGTTGGAGAGAAAAGTGAGGGTGTTAAAAGGGGTTACTTTTGTGGTCAATGCAAGAACAAATATTCAAAGAAGCAAAACTGGGAGGAACATTTTAATTCCAAAAAAAATATTTGTTACAATACAAGAGGTCCCAGAGTTTGGGCCCACAGCTTAGATATTGCAGTAAAGAAATACCAGGATGAAGTGCAGCAAAGAGATACGGCAAAGCAGTCATTTAGTTTGTTCACAAAATGTGCTAGTTCTAGACCTCAGAAAAATGAACCAACTTCATCAACTGCTAATCTAGAAAATGAAACTTTTTCACTAGATGTTTCACAGACTGAAGAAAGTGCTTCTCCTCCACCTAAGAAATAAAAGGTAAGTGAGGAATCTGCGCATCAGACTAACAAAACTGCTTTAGAGGAATTTGAAAATTCCCAAATCCAGAAGACATTGAATGCAATTTTGCGCCTAACAAAAAAACTCACCAAGCTGTTGTGGTTAATAAAGAGAAGTCAAATATGCCTTCAAGTTCAAGTGTTGCATCCAAATCTAATAAAGCAAAAAGCAACAAATTTGACATTTCCATAGCCCATTTAAGCAAGTGTAAATCAATACATTGCTGCTGCAATGAATAAATAAACTTAAGGTGAGTTATAAACTGTACATTATTGTATTATTATGTTTAGCTAAAACAATTTGTAATTGGTATGTCGTCAATTCAAGAGTTTACTATCATTAACCTATCTAGTGGTGTAAGGGGAAAAAAAGTAAATTCAGAGCTGTGCTCCAGTAAATTTTTTCAAATCTGGAGTCATGTAACAGTCTGCAAATAATACTGATTATATTAACAAATAGTACAAATGATATGTAACACTAATAATATAACTCTAATAATAATAATAATAGTAATAATACTAATAGTAAACTAATAATAATAATAACTAAAAATAATAATACTAATAATAATAGCCACAATGACAACCTTGTCTGCAAAGAGACAGACAAGAATACTGTAAGTGATATTTCAGAGAAAAAGAATAATAAAAATGGCAATAATTAATAATTAAAATACATATGCTCTATATAGGCCCAGTAACCTGTGGATGATAAATTACAGTTAATTCTCATTATGGGATTGTGTTAAGTTGAATGGGAGAACTAAGGAAGTATGTAGGCCACAAATGACTAGTAGGCCATCTGCTAAGAAAATACATGACATAATAGGCTTAAATTATAAAGTAAAATATACTAAGAAAAATAATGGGCAGGCCTTTGCCTCTTCAACATATCGAGCTGAGGTTAATCTAAAACAAAGACTATGGTAGGCCTCAGTAGGCTAGAGTTACAATTTGGCTTTTGCTAGACCTAACTTAGCCTAAGGTAATTTATTGTATGAATCTTACATTAGTATTTGTAGTATAAATCTTAGTACTAATTGCAAACAGTATAAGGCTTGTTAGTATCTACAGTATGCGGTATTGCATACAGATATGAAATAGTAAAGAATATAAACATAAATACAAAACATACCACAAAGGAACTTTGCTTGCTGGCGCCGTGCTTTCGAATAATACGTACGATGTGTGAACAGCGTCCTTTGTGTTGTCGTTTCACATAAGTTTGTGTTTACTCCACAATTTTACCAACAAGCCAAAATAATCCTTAAAAGCCCATTCATGTCTAGTCACACCACACTGAATTCTTAAGAATTAAATTTGATCACTAGACATATTTAACTTGTATTTATTTATTTATTTAGATTTAAATAATTCACTCATGCCAATTTGTGGCAGTTTTCACTAATAAAGAATAATCTTGTGGTGCAAGGCACTACAAAGTCCCAATAATAGTCAGCTCCAATCAAAAGACTAATATCTTCTGTTCCCTCAAACTTATTATTGCCCAAATTAATTCCTTTAACTTGCAATTCTTGGACACATGCCATATCTAAACAAGTAGTGACTGGAGCACAAAGTTCCTCAATCTCACAGCTTGGACCTTGATAGTGGGACTTTGCGGTAACAACCCTTAACCAGAAACTTCTACCTTCTTAAATTTGGTTCGGTTTTGAACAGAACCCCCAAACCCAGAAATTCTTAAATTTTCCCTCTTAAGTTCTTTAAACTTCAACTTTCTGGAAATTCTGGTCTTAATAAAACTACACTGGCTACCACTATCAAACAACACTCTTACAGTAACTTCTCCCTCATTCCCAATTAATAAGGCTGCAGTTGTTTGCAATAATCCCCCTTTACTTTTACTCCCTTGCATAGCAGTGGCATGTGCCACTGATGTCTCTACTTCTGGGGTAGGCCTACTAAGAGTGTTTTCACACAATAATGGCTGATGCCTACCATGACATTTTTTGCACAAAATTTTAAACTACAAAACCTTGCTCTATGACCTTTCAAAAAACATTTAAAACATGCTGTGGACTTAGTTACCCTGTCCTTTCTCTCCTCAAAGGGTAAGGCCTCAGCCACCTCACATTTATATGACTTGTGGTTGCCTTCGCAAAATATGCATTCCTTGATTCCCTTTAATTTATTCTCAGAGGAGGCATGTAGAGCTGACACTGTACCTGGGCTATTCCTTTTTGTGGAAACTTTGGTGCTGTGCCTGCCTTTGTCCCCTTGTTTACCATCCCACTGTGCAAACTCAACTCCCTCTCGTCTTGCTAATTCTGTGCCTAAAAGACTTAACATCTGCTGAAGGGGGATGTACACATGTTCTGCAGTGTGTCCCCTACTTAATTCAAGCAAAATTGAGCTAGGCAATTTAGACTCCAGTGTAGGAACCAACATTATACCATACTTTTCCATTCCTACACCCAAGTTGTCCAGGACCTAGTTCTAATTTCAAATTCATCATATAACTGCCGTAACTCCTTGACACTATTAGGATTATTAACAGGAGGTATAGCTAAAAGTGCACGGAGGTGGCTTTTAATTAAGATCTCTGGCTTACCAAACCGTTTCTTTAATATATCCCAAGCCACATTATAATTAGCCTCTGTTAATGCTAATCCTGCTATAGTCTTTGCTGCCTCCCCTTCCAAGAGGGACCGCAAATAATTAAACTTCTCCACGGCACTTAACACTTGACTAGAATGAACTGCTGACTGAAAACTGTCTGCCCATCCTTGCCATTCCTGAATACTCCCAGAAAATGTTTTGAGTACAAGCCTCGGTAATTGAACTACAGATCTGTTAACCTTAACTTCACAAGCATCATTTGTTGAGTGTTGTGTTTCATTATTAGACCTGGTCTCTAACTGTACTGAGCTGCTAAACTCTTTTGCTCGGAGGCCTACGTTAATCATATCATCAATAATCTCTTCAAAGTAAATTATGTTATTTTCTATTTCATCCTCTTCTAAAAGAGCCTCAATTTTAACATTTACCTCACTTAGAGCAACCTTTTTAGTTTCTAATATGGAAAGCTGTGCAGTCACTAAGCGTAAATCCTCTTGCTCTATGGCAGAATCTATAGTGGCAATGACCTTTGTAATTAGACCTTTGTAGGCGCTTCTCCTTTTTATAAATTTGTTCAATTCAGATGCACTCATCTTCAATGTAAACAACCCTTGGGCTCAATACCAAATGAGCTGAATTGGCAGAAATACTTAACCAAACTGATCAAACGCAAATTTTACTTTCAAATAAACTGAATTGCTGGGTGGGGTACTAACCAAACACCAGTATGGAATACCAAATTTTCCACCCCAGGACCTTAATTCAATAATGACCCAAAATTAACCAAACCGGAAAAAATGTAGGCCAAAAACGACAGACGACTGGCCAAGTTTCGCAATTGGGCGACCAAACTTTACCCTGGGACCTTAATTCAATAATAACCCAAAATTAACCAAACCGGAAAAAATGTAGGCCAAAAACGACAGACGACTGGCCAAGTTTCGCAATTGGGCGACCAAACTTTACCCTGGGACCTTAATTCAATAATAACCCAAAATTAACCAAACCGGAAAAAATGTAGGCCAAAAACGACAGACGACAGGCCAAGTTTCGCAATTGGGCGACCAAACTTTACCCTGGGACCTTAATTCAATAATAACCCAAAATTAACCAAACCGGAAAAAATGTAGGCCAAAAACGACAGACGACTGGCCAAGTTTCGCAATTGGGCGACCAAACTTTCAATAATAACCCAAATTAACCAAACCGGAAAAAATGTAGGCCAAAAACGACAGACGACTGGCCAAGTTTCGCAATTGGGCGACCAAACTTTTTACCCTGGGACCTAACTCAATAATACTCAACCCGTCTAGGCCTAACTTGGGATACAATTTGCACAATCAGAACTTTGCCGAAAAATAGTCACTGACTCAGTCTTGGGGTAGAATCCGGTTCGAAGGACCATGTTATTTTATTTATTTGTCGGGTTCAAAATCCCAGCTGAGCCGTGAACGGCCAAATTCTAAAGGGCAAGTTCTACCTAAAGCCCAAGTTAAGCTAAATTAAAACTTACGGATTTGAGATCCTATTAGGTCCTACCTCAGGGTAACCTCAGGGTTGCTGACTCGATGCGGGCCTACCTTAGACCTTAATTACATGAACTTAAAGTAAACAAAAAGGGTACTATTTGTGGTCTTCTTTCTGAACCTTGCAACAACAACGCAACCTGGACTATTGCACGATGCAACAATCATGTATCTAAACAACCAAACTGAATTGCAAGAGATCTCCTATCAGACACACCTTTACGTACGACCTTCCACAAACGAGTAGAAAAGACGCGCAGCGTCCCAAAATGATGCCAACAGTGTGACCAAACAATGATGCCACAAGAGCTCAAAAATGCTAGCTCTAAATTAAGTTAATTTTTCACTAACCTTACAATTATGAGATGGATATACTGTATATACACCTTAACTTAATATATATACAAGCAATGCTGCATCAATCAGCTTAGTCATCGTATCGCCTTGGGACAACAATGGTTCTTCCTCTTCTAGATTTTCTAACAGTGAGAGAGTACGTGCGTGCTTGTTTGCTTGAAGAATGCTTTTTAAGCTTTCCCATAGGAGTGGGGGAAAAACACTCGTAGTGCTTGAGGAAGAGTTCGCTGGTGCAATAGGGCGCGTCGTCAGTGTTCCTGCCAAATGATTTTTCCGTACAGCGGCCGAAAAGGGACCGTTGAATATATGTGGGCAAAGTGTTGCCGAAACAATGCGCCGTGTAAAGCGAGTTGAACTTACTGCAGCCATTGGTGGCTTTGCCGGGGGGTCGCCGCCGCGCCCCTGCCGTCTGGAGGGCAGTGGGACTCATGAGGATTATCTTGAATCCGAAAGTTGCACTGGTTGTGCCGCTGCACATGACCGCAGGACAGTAAGGCATTAATTAATAATGTACCGCACGAAACAACGAAAGTCAATGTTATTACAAGCAGTGATGGGCAGTATCTAGATACATGTATCGCCGATACGTATCGATCGATACTTTTGTATCGGTATCGCTTTAGCTACTTGACAAAAGTATCGATTTATCGGTATCGCTAAGGTCAATTTTCTTAAATGTATCGAAAAAAATCGATACTTCGATACATTAATAAGAATTTTTAAATATTTAAATAGATGACACTACTGAGGATTAGCGTTTAAACACGTTTGTACTTGTGTTATTGAGATTAATTAACCATAATATAGAAACATTGTTAGCTGTAGAGAAGCTAGAGCGTTTGAATTCGGAGGCAGTGCGTCATTGTCAGCCACTTCTCAATGCAGTCACAGTAGGGTTCACTAAGCGGTTTGAAAAGTTTGTGCCTTGATGCGTCGCATGAGTGTAAAGCAGCAATACTGGCATCGTCTTCAAATCCTCTGTTCAAGTTAAAGTGGATGACAATAAAAGGCAAATTTAATACTAACATTGTCAAAAAGAGCGTTCAAGAAATGTTGGTTAATGTTGTTAAGAGCCTCAGCGAGCAGACTCCCCAGCAACAACTAAGTGATGCTGCATCTGACGGAAGTGCAGATGATGTCTTCTGTTATGAGTCTGCTTCCACTAATGTCTCTGCAACCCAAGATTCCACTGAGATGGAAGTTTTACAGTATCTGGGTGACGGAAGTCATTCTCTCCAATCTCTGAGGCAGTACCCAGGAATTCTACGGGTCTTCCTGAAGTATAACACACCACTACCATCCTCTGCTCCTGTAGAACGGTTGTTTAGTTTGGCTGGTCACATTCACGCTCCAAAAAGGAATAGATGTCTGACCAGATGTTTAGCCAGCTGGTATTTTTGAAGGGTAATAGTAATTACTTTTAATTGTTAGTGTAATATTTTCAGTCATTCATGTATCCTACAAAATTAAAACATACTTTCATTAAATAAAGCAATTTTTATTTACATCTATAAAACCCATTAAAATGTCGTTGATTTTACTTACAGTGCGTACAAATTACTAGTATAAGCAATAATATCTAATACCTACATATTAAATGAATAATTATGAAAATGTACCGGCGATGCATGTATCGGTATCGGTATCGCTTAAGACATCTAGAAAGTATCGGCGTATCGGTATCGCCTAAGACGTTCTTCATGTATCGATGTATCAGAATCGCTTTAGCGATTTTCATGTATCGATGCCCATCACTGATTACAAGTAGGCCTAGTTAATTTCACTTTGGATTTATGAGTACCGTATTTAAGTGAAAAATTATTAAATATCACTGCAAAAATATTTAAATTGTCACTAGAAGCTTAGCACAAAGATCACTGAAAAATAAAACCGTTTGGTCACTCTGGGGGTTAACCAATTTATAGTAGCCTACGAATCACCAATTTGTAGTGGCCTAGAAAGTAGACTTACCATAATTTATGAATTAAACTGAAATGAATAATGAGGGTCACCTGTTCGGGGTACAGCCCAAACAAACAATATTTAATGAGAGAGAGAAATTACTTTGTTGTTTTGTGTTTAATTAGAAAAATAAATTTATTTAAAGTGATCAACAATTCTGTAACGGTAATTGTGCTATATTACAAATGACTGGTTATTAGCAATAAGAAATGGTTACGCAGTATAAGCGTTAAGTAAACACAGGGTGTTTATAAAGTCCCTATCTATTTCAGTGAAAACGTAGCAAAAAGGGTAAAATTCAATAACAATATAATAGAAGGCATACATTTAATGAATACTTAATACTTAAGCATATGATTCTACATGAGCACCATCAGTATCTCTACAGAGTTCGAATCTGTCAGTAGCATTGCGGAACACATTTTGGAGCATGACAGGGGTTTTTTGTAACTGCTGTTACGATACGAGCACGTAAATGTCCCAGCTTCATTCAGATGACATTTTAAACACCGTCGTCTTTCAACAAGATGGGGCACCTTGTCATTATGCAAACATTGTTCGGGAGTACCTAAATGAACGATTTCCAAGTCGTGGCTCGAACGTGGAGGCAACAGGCCCTGGGCAGCTCGATCTCCTGACCTAACGCCCTTGGATTTCTTTGCATGGGGTTTATCAAACCAAACGTCTATCAAACGAAGGTTAGAGCTCTGCAAGATTTACGTGCTCGTATCGTAACAGCAGTTAAAAAATACCCCCCCCCCCCCCCGCGTCATGCTCCAAAATATGTTCCGCAATGCTGCTGACAGATTCGAACTCTGTAGAGATACTGATGGTGCTCATGTAGAATCATATGCTTAAGTATTAAGTATTCATTAAATGTATGACTTCTATTATATTGTTATTGAATTTTACCCTTTTTGCTACGTTTTCACTGAAATAGATAGGGACTTCATAAACACCCTGTACAATAATGACAAGAAACACTAATTTAGGTAGGCGAATGAGATATGCGGCAGTGAACACACAGTAATAAGTAATTAAGCCAATAATAACGGAGGTAATGAAAGTACGGTGTGGTACAGTAAACAGATTAGGCAAGTAAAATGAATAAATAAATGAGCAAATAAACAAGCGGATACAAATACGGTAAGATAACTGAATACAGTTAAATAATTAAACAGGCCTACTGTACTCTAAGTGGGAAAGTTGCTTTGCCGGTTGTTTGGGGACACTTTGAAGATGGCCTATTCGCTAGACTGAGGTCACACTATGTAGGCGACGCGGGAGTTGCTTAACACGGAAGAAAAGGTAAGCTTGTGGCCTCCGAGAAGGTTTACGGACGTGGGCTTCGAAGGTGATGCATCTGAAGGCGGACTGGCCTTACCGGCGAGAGGATGAGTGTTGAGGGCCGGTAGAGACGTTGAAAAGGGGGCCCGCGGAAACTCCTGCAGCAGTGATGTTGCTTCTTGGGGGATGAAATTGTAGAGGGCCTTACTTGATGATAGCCTTCGTGTATGCTCGACCGGAGCCTTGAAGAACGGCGGGCCTCTCTCCGACGAAGAACGGAGAGCGGGTGGCGTGATGAGTGGCGTTACTGACGAAAGAGCCGAGAGCGAGATGTGACGACAAATGCGAGGATAGGGCAAGTGAGATTGATTTGAGAAAGAACTCGCATTTTTATAGGCCTTGGTGACGGTCCTCTGGTGGGCATTTCGGGAAATACCCCAAAATCTGTGTTTCCTCCGTGGGCTTGCTCCATATGAACACGTGTGTTTGAATTTTATAGCCTTGTTTACGATTTCCAGCCATGAAAGAAACAGGCGAAGAAAAGGAATTTTCGGTCGGTCTCTACATATTCTAAGCAGTGACGTAGGAAACCTACAGATACCCATAAATCCAGTAATGTTATAATGTTATTAAAATTCAACATGCATCAAAACATCTTTTTTCATTCGTAAACCGCCTATATATGTATTTGTATATATCAGGTTTTTGCTTTGTCTTCGTTATAAGAAAATAATATCTGAATCTATGTTCAGTATTAAATGTAAATAAACAAATAAATGGATCAATTTGGAATTTGCTCAGGGCGCAATAATGCCTACCTCTGGCTCTGTTTTTATGCATTGTAACTTCAGTTCGTTTATGGTGACAGGCTTGCCAATACCATGTACACTGTCATCACGACCGAAGGTTTATTTTTTTAATTTTTTACAAGACCATTTTTTATTCACTTCATTGACATGCCATTGTTAATATATATCCCCTTCTTGAATTTATTTAATTATTCATTTATGTTTCCTTAGTAATATGTAAACCAGCGTGATGAACGGAAATAATTATGTTCTAAAGACATTTGGCAATGAGTCAACCAACCTTCAGCGCTCACTCACTAAACCATTCACTAATTCCTTCATAAAATGTTACAATCGTTTGTAGGTGTCGCTATCTATTGTCAAGAGTGTCCTACGAATAATGAGCACAACTGCACATGAGTGTGTGTGTGTGTGTGTGTGTGATAAAAAACCGCAAGGAAAATGAAAAACGATTCAATGTGTTTTCGTCTCTTACACACTAAATAAAATTCACAGCAAAATTGTGAATTATACATGTATATAATATTAGTGTATGTAATATACCTTTCCAGATATTTTATGGACAAATAGTATATGCCAATGTGTATATTATGCTGTCACAAAATTCTTTAAAAAAAATACAGTATGTAATATGTATTTACAACGTAATTATAAAATAAGATATTGGTGAATTAGAAATATAACGAAAATATTGTATCGTACTCCAGTGCCATTAATATAAGAAATATACACGAATCTAAACGTCTGAAAATTAAGTAATATTTCCATTAAGAATCAATTATATTAAATATATTATGAGAATAAACTGGTGTATATTATCAAACGTACAAAACCTTAGAGTACAGGGTGTCCACAACTGATTTTCGTTTAAGTGCAGCTGCACGATTGAATCGGTCCTGGAAGTCTGCGCGAATATTTTCAATGATTTTGCCATTACGTGGTCACTCATGGACCGTGGTACTAATCAATATGCGTTGTTCAATCGTATTGTTACTGTTATCACATTTAAAATGGATCTGAAAGAAAAACGAAAATCAGTTAGTATTTTACTAGAGTGACAAGACACTGTGGACACCGTGTACATTGCATCAGTGACACCTTTTCATTTACATTATATATATATATATACACTCAGAACCTTATATTATATAAAGTATATAAAGTGCACTGCATGTATCGAATGTATATGTAAAAACTTGTATAAGCAAACGTTAAGCACGATCATTTGAACATTATTTTAGCTAATTTGACAGTAAACATAAGTTAATGCAATTTAATAATTAATCCTTGAACTCTAATAGCAAATATACTGTAGGTACAAAATAAGAAAAAAAGGCGTAATGTAGTTGGTGGAGCGTAAGTCTTGTTCAATTTTAATCCTTTTTGAGGTAAAGTGTGGAGGAAGACTAAGATCAATGAGGAAGATGACTCAAAGTTAGAAGTTAATAACTATTTAATACTTAAAGAGGGCAACGAGAACCAAAGGAAGAAGAATGATGGTGAAGCTTGGAAGGTTTTTCATTCCTGCGTTGCAGAAATCATTGTCGCAACAATAGACAAGTGTGGCCTCTGCAAAATACAATTTTAATTAAATTGATAAACTTAACTAAAAAATATAAGAAAACATGTAAAATCTTTATGAAGTCCACTCTGAACTTCTTTCCAGTTTTCATATGCATTACTGGATACTTGTCAGTACTTTTGATTGACTTACAAAAAAGTAATTGGTTATCAGCAAATTTTACTTTAAAACTATTTTAACTACTGTAATCTATTTTACCAACCCAGTACATAACGGATATATCCAAACTAAATAACTAATTATAATATATATATATTCCCTCTCTCTCTCTCTCATATATTAATATATATGAATAGAAACGACATAAGTATTAAGGAACGTTTCTGCACACGAGGAGGAGAGATAACGAATAAATGAAAAATGAGGCGAACCGCCCGGGAATCGAACCCAGGGCCTTCCAATTGCCGGTTGGACGCGCTACCATTATGCTACGGACCTCAATTAATCACAAATCGAAATTCTCCCACATAGGGCAGAAACCAATGCCCTGAGAGGGCACCCTCGCAAATCGTGAATATGCGCATATAACTGCAATGACCACGCAGTATATAAATGAATAGAAACGACATAAGTATTAAGGAACGTTTCTGCACACGAGGAGGAGAGATAACGAATAAATGAAAAATGAGGCGAACCGCCCGGGAATCGAACCCAGGGCCTTCCAATTGCCGGTTGGACGCGCTACCATTATGCTACGGACCTCAATTAATCACAAATCGAAATTCTCCCACATAGGGCAGAAACCAATGCCCTGAGAGGGCACCCTCGCAAATCGTGAATATGCGCATATAACTGCAATGACCACGCAGTATATAAATGAATAGAAACGACATAAGTATTAAGGAACGTTTCTGCACACGAGGAGAGATAACGAATAAATGAAAAATGAGGCGAACCGCCCGGGAATCGAACCCAGGGCCTTCCAATTGCCGGTTGGACGCGCTACCATTATGCTACGGACCTCAATTAATCACAAATCGAAATTCTCCCACATAGGGCAGAAACCAATGCCCTGAGAGGGCACCCTCGCAAATCGTGAATATGCGCATATAACTGCAATGACCACGCAGTATATAAATGAATAGAAACGACATAAGTATTAAGGAACGTTTCTGCGTGGTCATTGCAGTTATATGCGCATATTCACGATTTGCGAGGGTGCCCTCTCAGGGCATTGGTTTCTGCCCTATGTGGGAGAATTTCGATTTGTGATTAATTGAGGTCCGTAGCATAATGGTAGCGCGTCCAACCGGCAATTGTAAGGCCTGGGTTCGATTCCCGGGCGGTTCGCCTCATTTTTCATTTATTCGTTATCTCTCCTCCTCGTGTGCAGAAACGTTCCTTAATACTTATGTCGTTTCTATTCATTTATATACTGCGTGGTCATTGCAGTTATATGCATATATATATATTATATATATATATATTATTTTTTTTTTCTTTCTCTGATTTACCGCCGATTCGTACCTAAAGAGCGGTACATATCTCGGCGAGGCAGTGAGTGGGTGATGTTACTGTGCTGGGGGTGGTAGACTAGGGGATGAGTAAGGGTCAGTCGCTGGATAGTGGGTAGGAGGGGTACGGTTTTAGATGCGATGGAGCAGATGGGAGTGAGTAAGGAAGAGAGAATCGCTTCCGTTGAAAAGTGGGGGCCGTCGGCGAGTATGGATCGTAGGCGGTCGGGTATGGGATTTTCGGCCGAGAGAGGGAAACACCTGCGACGAAGAGCGGACAACTTTGGCATTCCACCAGGTGTATGACAGTGATAGGGGTATGGCAGGTAGGGCAAAGCGGGGCTGGCGATTTCGCCATAAGGTGTCCGTGGGTGATGCGGGTGTGGCCTAGGCGGAGACGGGCTAGGATTACTTCTTTATGGCGGGACCGGTGGAATGAGGAGGCCCAGTATCCTATTTGTGGCTTGATCGTGTGGAGTTTATTTTGTGTGGCCTGGTCCCATTCCCGCTGCCATATGGAGCGGAAGTGGGAGCGGAAAGTCGGGAAGAAGTCGGAGAAGGGGAGGGGTCGGGAGGAGGCCGGCAGTGAGCAGGCCGTCTTTGCTGTGCGGTCCGCCGCCTCGTTACCCTGGATGCCGACATGAGCCGGGACCCAGCAGAATGCGATGTCTTGTGTTGGAAGGTCGTTAAAAAGTGGAAGGTTTGCTGGATGGTACAGACGAGCGGGTGAGGGGAGTTAAATCTTTCTAGGGAGAGAAGTGCACTTTGGGAATCCGAATAAATGACGAAAGAGCTGGCAGAGTGGGTGCGCACAATATCGAGGGCCTCCGTAATGGCGAAAAGTTCCGCCGAAAAAACGGAGGCCTCGCGGGGCAGGCCGACGCCCCGGGAAAGCGGCTGGGACAGAATCACCGCTGAGGAGGCCACACCAGCTTCCGAGCGGGAACCATCTGTGTAAATGGCGACTGCGTCCGGGTGTTGGGTTGCGTGTTCGCGGAAGAGTGACCTGTATATCATGGCGCTCGTGGTAGTCTTCGGTAGGGCACACAGATCTTTGCAAAACTTGATAGGGGTGAGGATCCAGGGGGGTAGATGCTGAATGAAATGGGGATAACTGAGGGGGCGGGCATGTTGAAAAGATCAAGGAAAGAGCGGACCGCTTCAGTGAAGTGCCAGCTCCGTCCCTGAGGTGGTAGTTCTGAAACCGCCGTGCCCAGAAGCGAAGAAGGTAGCCTCTGTGCACGGAGGTATGTCCTCATGAGGAGTAGACCCCGTCGGAGGGCGAGAGGGAGATGATCGCATTCCACATGGAGGCTGGAGGCTGGGGAGGAGCGGAAAGCACCGGTGGCGAGGCGGAGGCCTCTATTAAGTACCGGGTCCAGGATACGGAGGCGGGCGTTGGAGGCTGAACCGTAAACTGCACTACCATAGTCCAGCTTCGACTGTACTATGGAAGTGTAAAGGCGAAGAAGAGAGCGTCGATCTGCACCCCATGTGGTGTGAGAGAGGTGATCCAGGAGAGCGAGGGGGCGTCGAAGGGATTGCTTTAGGTGCTTGAGATGGGGAACCCAATTGAGCCGTCGGTCTAGGGTCATGCCCAGAAAACGCGTGGAGGGTACCACCTCAAGAGGACTGCCGTATAATGTGACAGAGGGTAGAGGAAGGGTTGTGGGTCTTCTTCTACTGAAGACCATACACTTGGACTTAGGGATGGAGAGGCGGAAACCCACCGACGTCGCCCACCTTTCCACCCGGTAGATGGCGAGCTGCATTTGCCGTTGAACGACAGACGGTTCTCGCCCTGCGAAGTAGATTGCAAGGTCATCCGCGTAAATGGAAGAGCGGATGGTGGGTGGAAGGCATTGTGAGACCGTGTTCATCACGACGGAGAAGCAGAGAACACTGAGGATGCTTCCCTGTGGGACCCCGTCCTCCTGCACAAAGGTGTCAGAGAGGACTGAGCCCACCCGGACTTTAAAGGTCCGGGAAGAAAGGAAGCCCTGATGAAGGTCGGCATGGCTCCGACGAGGCCCAGATGTCGGAGCTGACCGAGGATCATTGCTCGACGGGTGGTGTCATAGGCCTTCTGGATGTCAAAAAAATTGACAGTACGAACTGTCCATTGTCGAAGGCATCCTGTATGTCTCGGCTGAGAAGCAGGAGGGGATCAGTGGTGGAGCGGAATTGTCTGAAGCCGGACTGGGTAGACGGGAAGGAATTGCTATGTTCAAGGACGAACGATAATCGCGTAGCGACCATTTTTCGAGGATCTTGCAGGCACAACACGTCAGGGCGATTGGTCTGTAGTTTGTGGGGTCCAGGGAATCTTTGCCGGGTTTGGGGATAGGGATGACGTGGGCCTCCTTCCACCTAGAGGGGAAGGCGCCCTCTATCCATATGCGATTGTATAGGTCTAGCAGGAAAATTTGTAAGGTAGAGTGGATGTGCTGGATCATGCCGTACGGAATACCGTCCGGACCGGGACAAGGGGATCGTCGAGAGGCCAGTGCCGCCTGTAGTTCACGCATGGTAAACAATCGGTTGTAGGTGCTGTCTATGGACGGTGGAGAGGGGCTATCGTCAGGGGCGGGTACGGAATTGGCTGCAGAGGAAGAAACGGCGGCGAAGGTAGAAGCAAGGTGGTTGCCACCGACTTGGGCTCACATAGGAGTCCGTCGTTAGTCCGGAGGACCGGGGGTCGGGAGGGGACATGTCGCCTCTCGACACCCCGCCCTTCTTCCAGATGGTAGCCGAAGGTGTGTTGGCGGTGATGCCGGACACAAAGGCACGCCAAGAGGCTCGGCGCGCTGTCTTCATTGTGCGGCGGGCGATGGCCCTGACCCGCTGCATCTCCGTGCGATGGATGGGGAGTCGCGTCCGGTAGAAGCGCCGAGTTGCCTTCTTGGCGCGCACGGCCTCCGCGCACTCCGGGGTCCACCAAGGCACCCGTCGGGCGCGGGGGTAGGCGGAGGATTGTGGTACGCTAGTGCTTGCGGCCGCTAGAACGACGGACTCGAAGTATGCGATGCACTCGTCGATGGATGGGAAGTGGGCAGTTGTAAGGGTGGTATACGTGTTGTCGCGGAAGCGGGCCCAATTCGCGTTGGTAGTAACCCACCTTACCGGTACCCGAACAGTCTGGTCGGGTCGATTGAGGGTGAGTTGAATGGGGAGATGGTCACTTCCATGGTCCTCTCGGAGGACTTGCCACGTGAAGTCTAGGAGGGCATCAGTTGAAACGAGGGACAGGTCTATACAGGATGGAGTGCAGGTGGTGGCATGGTAGAATGTAGGAGAGCCATCGTTGAGGCACTCGAAGGAGAGCTCGGTCATGACAGATATCAGGGTTGGGGCCATATAGGTGGTGTGTGTCGCCCCACAAGGGGTGGCGACTATTGAAATCGCCCAGTAGTAGGAAGGGCCTGGGGAGTTGTTCCGACTTCCACCAGGTCGTCGCGGGAGACTTGAGCGTGGGGGGGGAGGTAGATTGAGCAGACGGTGTACTGTCTATCCAGGGAGAGCCGGACGGCAGTCACCTGTAGCGGGGACCGGATGGAGAGATTGTAGAAGGGGACTGCGTGGTGTACGAGGATGGCAGCTCCCCTTCGAGTGCAGGTAGGAGGCGGGGGCGATGCAAAAATAACCAGTAGGGCAGGGCATGGGCCTGGTCCCCAGGATTAGCTCCTGGAGACAGACACACACCGGACGGGAAGTGGCAATCAAGGAGTTAAGGCCTTCATAGTTCGCAAATATTCCTCGACAGTTCCAGTGGACTATTGTGGTTTTCGGGGGATCCATTAGTTGATGAAGGGGGATGGGTAAAGGTGTAGGCGCTAGGAGGTTGGAGTGTGAAGGGAGATCTGGAGTTCGCGAAATTGAAGGCTGGGTCGGGAGCATGGCTGGCTATCTACCGTTCACCAGGGAAGGAATCGGTCGGCCTGTCGAACCCCGCGGAGGTTGCGGGGTCGAGTCGGCCGAGCGAGACCGGAGGCGTGGATCACGGCAGGCAGAGGAACATCGTGGGCTGAGAGGGTCAGAAGTGCTTTGACGGGCTTCTATGGTCGGGCCAGGAGGGGGCACGTTAACCCCAAAAGTGGCGCTACCCCGCCTGTCCGGGGTCTCACGGCGGACCCTAGGTGGTGACAGGGGTACCAAAAGGACCGGGCGGGTGGGAGGGAGGGCGTACTCAGGGTAGCTGACAAGGAGGGGGCCGGGGATGTTGGGGGGTAGGTACTATGGGGGTGGAAGGAGGTGAACCAGAGTGGTCTCGTGGAGGGGTGGAGAAAATGGCACCAGGAGGCAAGGGCAGATCCATGAGACTCGTGGGCGTGGGCGCGGCCGAGCTTCCCTCGGTCACACCGTGCAGCTGCGCCAGGGCCGCATCCACTGGATCCTCGGGGGAGAGGATATTGTTCGGACTGGGTCTCGTCGTACGGGGCGGGTCGTGGATTTCAGCCACTATTGTCAGAGTCTGTGGGGGTAGAGTGGTGGGACTTCTGCGATGGGGAGAGATGGACATAGTAGACGTGGTGGGCGGTGTGAGGGTCCGAGCCGTCTTCTTGGTCTAGGGGAAGAGGAGAGAGACGTTGGAAGGCCGGAGGGTCTGGCGACACGCTCCGGCGTCTCCGCCTCGACGGCTTGCTCCGGGCGGCAGGTTCGGGCGTGTGCAGGGAGTACTGGGAAGGCAGGGTTTGAGGTGGATGGGACCTGGGTGTCCTGGTCCCAGACTCCTGGGGGATTCGTGGCAGGTGAGGTGCGGGAAGAGGAGGAATGGTGGGGGGACAGGAGACCGTCGGGTCCTGCGAGGATTTTCTTTGGGGGAACAGGGAGCAGTGGCTGGGGGGGTTTCGGCGGCAGGCCAGGGCGGCGTGCCGAGATGATAGAGCCGAGAGCAGCGGCATAGGACACCCCCGGCCTCACCTCCCGACTCCGCACCCTGTCTCGTGCCTCACGGGGGCTAAGGAAGTCCGTCACTTGTAGGCCTCGGACCTCCTTCTCGAACTTGAAGAAAAGGCATTCGCGGGATGAAGAGGGGTGTGCGCCTTCACAGTTGGAGCATTTGGGTGTGTTGGGGCACCTGTCAGGGTGAGCGAGTCGTCCACAGTGAACACACAGTTGATGCGGCTGTCGACAAACGGAGCTAACGTGTCCAAACTTATTGCATTTAAAGCAACGGGTCGGGTCTGGGATGTATGGGCGGATAGAAAACTCGCATGACGCGCGGTCTCCCATACCCCATACAATGCGGCCGGGGGGGATTAGTGTATTGAAAGTAAGGAGCAGACGTGGGGTGGGGGAGGGGGTGCCTCCCTGTCGGGATGTGAAGCGATAAATCTTAGTGACTCCTTGGGGTGCGAGGTCCTCCAGGAGCTCGTTCACTGCGATCGACAATAGGCGGGTGGCGTAAATAGTGCCCTGACTCTGGTTCAGGCGAGGGTGTGGGGAAACGGACACCGAGCATCCAAGGACCTCAGTGACGGAGAGTAGGGCTTTTGTCTCTGCGGCTGAGCGTGATTTTACGAGGAGGGAGCCATCCCTCTGTGGGCGTACGTCATAGCGGCTGGAGTTGCTGTGGGTTCGGATCGCCTGGAACGTCCGTTCAGAGTTGGTCGGGAGGGACCCAGATGTAGGCCGAATCACCAGGAATTTGTGGATACTTGGAAGGGAGAGGGAGGCTGTAGAGTCGAAATGGACTGGGATATTCAACGGTCGATAGGACGGCCGTGAATGCCGGCTCCCCCGTCCGCCGCGAGGCTCTCTCCGTGGGGAGATGGGCTGACGGCGGGTGAGGGGGGCATATGGGGAGAGCAAGAAGCCGGGTTGTGGGGGCAAGTCCTCGGTGGAACTTGATTTGCCCGAAGGTGGCTGAAGTGGGCTGGGGCGAGACCCCTGCTCCAGAGAGTGTAAGTCCAAGGGCATAGTCGAGGGACGGACTGGGGTTGGCAACGGAAAAGCAGAGTTCAAGCGTTCCGCTTCCACAGGGGGGTCAACCCCATGAGGTTGCGGTCTTCCAGTGGTAAAGGACTTGAGGGCCTGGTTGCCCACCACCCGTGTGTTGAGAGTAGTAGTAGTCCGGGAATGAGAAGCAGTAGTCGTAAGCCGAGGGGGAGAAGTGTCCATAGCGAAACAAAAGCGAACTTCATCCCCCGCGCGCATCCAGCCACCACCTACTCCAACAAGGGAAAGGCGAATCGTGGGCACACTTGGTCCCACCGCCGATAGATGTCACCCAGGGGAGATACACCCGTACCCAGTCCCTGTGCCTGAAAGGCGGCCACTCTCATCCAACGCGCGGTGAAAAGTGGCAGGAACAGGGTTTGGGTTTGGTTGGAAAGAGACAAGGGTGCAGGGCAACCACCTCCCACACCCAAGGGCGTCCCAACGACGCCAAAAAACAGAGAGAAGCCAGAAAGAATGGGTTAAAGGAGAAAGAAAGAAAAAGAAGCAGGAGATCAGCCGGGTCCCCAAACGGGTCCAATGGTCCACGAGGGCAGAGAAAGCCCTTACACCGAAGAAAGGTGTATTCCCACATTCGCCACAGAGGGACGCGCCCTATCGCTCCGGACAAAGCAAAGGGATATATATATATATATATATATATATATATATATATATATATATATATATTAGAGAGAGAGAGAGAGAGAGACAGAGACAGAGAGAGAGAGAGATCCTGGTAAGAAAATGTGCAAGAGCTGCTCTGGTCAGTAGGTATAAAATCTATTTAAACATTTTATTTAACGCTGACCTATTAATAGGATCTACTTTAATTTATCTCAGTTCATGAACAGTCGCAGTTTTTCATACGACAACCGTGGAAATAGTAATTTTTACTCGTGCATGAATGACAGATATATGGTGGTTTATCATGCATGACTTCCTATACAAATCAGCAATATCTGAAACGGTTAGTTTCTAGCATGGGTCTTCTGTCAACGCGAGTACTAACCAGACCCAAAGTTGCTTAACTTTCTTTAATACCTTCCTCGACATACCTTCCTCAATGTCTCCGAAGGCACTGGTAATGCTAGCCCAAGCTCTGTTAGTGGCTCTCTTGAGCTTTTCCAGTTTACAGAGGTTTTCCTCCCCACATTTTCTCACGATATGCTTTCCCAAAAGCACTTTCTGCAAAAGGTTACATCGATGAATTAAAAAAAGAATCAAACAAAAAGAGTTTAAAAAGTTATTTGGAGGAAAAACTGATAGGGTGTGAAGATCAAGGAACCACGCATGCGTACATGAAGATTTAACATTAAGAATTTTTCTTTTATCTGCCTGTTTTGATGTGTCAGTTTATGTAGAGGAGGAAATAAGTACTCCAGTTTAGGCGTCAGAGCGAGTTTCTAAAAATTTCGCAAAAAAAATATTTTTTTTCGCATATTGACATACACCTGACAAAATACGAGTATATGCGTCTTCATACTTTTTTATACAAGTTTCACCTATTAAACTAAACATAGTTTAAATGCGCATGCACAGAGACTTGCATCTAAAAGGAAACTTTATAAACTTTTCCTAATATTCGCTGACAACATCAGTTCCCATTCATATTAAAGGAAAATAATGGCAGATAGAGCAGCAACTTTTTTTTTTACAAGACCATTTTTTTATTCACTTCATTGTTAATATATATATATATATATATATATATATATATATATATATATATATATATACTTCTTGATTAAAAATTTATATTAATTATTCATTTATGTTTCCTTAGTAATATGTAAACAGTGATGACTGGAAATAATTATGTTCTAAAGACATTTGGCAATGAATCAACCAATCGGCGCTAAACCTGAGATTCATTCATAAAATGTTACAACCATTTGTAGTACACACAACAAATATATGCCAGGTGTCGCTATCTGTTCTCAAGAGTGTCCTAAGAATTATGAGCGCAACTGTAGCGATATAAATCTTTTTAACCAGTATTTATATTCCGTTAATGTAAACAGTTCTCTATTACCTGAAACAACACGCAGTGATCTGTGGATTTTCTAATACTGTAGACTGGATGAAACTTAACAAGTGCAAGTGCAAGGCCTTTTATGTGACTGGAAACAAGAAATATGCTATACCTAAATCTTTAGACAATTTAGATGTAAATAACTTTCCTTATAGTGAGTGACTAAACAGTTCAAGGATGTAAGGGAATTAGAAAACAACCTTGTAGACTGGCTCTATGATCCTAACCCTAGATCGTTACATCATCTACCGCGGAGGACAGTTCCCAACCAACCGCTCTCCAAACTCTATGGTACTTATCAGTGCTATCGACGGGTGGCGTTGTACGAGACTTCCCAGTGCCCACTACTTATTTTCCCCTACAACAGACAGACTTTTCCGCCACTGTGGCTTTAAGGCCCACACGCAAATCATCACATCACAAAATTGTATCCTACTCTCAGATTTCTACAATGCTGGAGAATGGAGATTACAACAAACGTACTCACATGAGGTTTCAGAGTTCTCACTCAGAGCCAGTCTTAAATACAAATTGTTTTATTAAGTATATACACCAATTCTTTCTCTGAGGATTTTTTACAGCGCGCAGGATTGCAATGTTGAGCGCTTCTAGCCGGCAGCTCTCAACTTTACTGTTTTAGTTGAAATCAGTTTCTATTTCAGATCCACCCGCTACTTCTTCGATAAAAGTTATAATTTTGAGAGCTAGACATTTTTATTCATCTTCTTTGATGAATGTGTTACCGTTCAGCGCTACAGTTGTCAAGAATTTTTATAAATTTTTTAATATTGAAAAACAACCTTTTCGGTTTCTTTGATATACTGCTCAGACCAACAGTGATCAAGATATTTTTATAAAAGTTTATATTGATGGTGACACATTTTATTTTCGTCCCTTTGACAATGTGCGTGTCCAGATTCTTTGTAATATAAAGTTTTTCAAAAGATTACTTTAATGTAAATTTTTTTATTTTAGTTTAGTAGAAAGATTCTTAACAAACTAAAGAGGGGCTTGAGTCTATGGAACGCGAGAGGGGCGAGTAAGATTTGTTTTCTTGAAAAATTTTTGGAAACGTTGTTTATTTGTGTATAATCTCGCTAAAGCGTCAGTGGAGAGTCATATCGGTTTACCGATGCTTGCGCTGATGAATTTCTTTTGTTTGCGACTAGAGTTGTGTTAAAGTGTCGTTCTACTTTTGTACATTTATATTTGAAGTGTTGAATTTATTTTTAAAGAGAATATATTTTTTTGAAGCGTTATTGTCTTTAAACTGTGAATATCTTTTTATCGGAAGTGTTACTCGGCTTTAAAAAATTTTCAGATGTCTACTTGGTAAATAACACATTTTTTAAATAAGTTATAATAAAAAGCAACACTGAAAATTTGTGATTTGTAGGTTGTATGCGGTTTAAGATGGGTTATGGATGTGACGATTAAAACACATTGACGACGGGTGTGTTCAGTGGCCTGTAATCTTCATCATATTATTACTAAAGCTTCGTAAAACAGAGCTGCGGCGGTGGGGTGGCCCCTAAACTTCATATTTATTTATATTACTTTGTTATAAAATCTTTGAATATTTTGAACCATTAAAATGGTCCCTAAACTTCATACTATTACGTATATTATTTTGTTTAATTTTAACGTAAAAAAATTGCCGTCTTTCTTGTGGTCATTAAAAAGCCATTAACGGATTAAAGTGTTCCCTGTAAATTAAAAGGGATTAAAAATATTCCTCTCAGAGTGCCGCCCCTAAGTACCTTCACTCGTCGTATTTTCGCCCATACTACTTACACACACTTCACAATTCACTTTCTCTTATATTTTTTCAAATCCATAAATAGCATATATACACATTTTTCTTCTTATCACTTAATTTCTCAATCAGCTGCAAACACTTGAACAACACAACTGACTTTCTTAAGGTCACTTAAGTTCATCTTCACCCAATGGCTCTATAATCTTTCGAACTATCACCACGACTCCATATACTCGTACTTTTCCAGCCATACTTAATAGACACTCTTCAGTTCTTTATCGAATCACCTGAAGCACCTAAAGCTTTTTTACAGCTTTTCCATAACAATTCAAGCACTATTCTATCTCCCCATTTAATAATTTAACTACACATCCCATCAATTCCTGCCGATTTTCCTTTTTTCAGTTTGCACACTGCTCGTACTGAAACACCACTATCTAAATTTTTAAACAAATTAGGATAATTTAGGCTTTAGGTTTGTCTATACCTTGTTTTCAAAGTTAAGCGTTTCATACACTTCATAAAATAAATTTTAAAAATCCAAATTTTTAGTACGACTGAAAATTTTCGTATTAATCACATTTTTCACATCAATTTGTACCCACTAATTATGAGTTACTTAAAAAAATTCACATATAACTAGAACTAAAAAGACCGTAGTTGTATTCTCACAAAAACCTCAAAGAAGACATACAACACATCATGAACGGACAATACACACACTGACGTAGCAATAGGGTGGCGTTGGTGGAAAAATGCCACGGACCCAGAGGCTCGAAGGCTTCTGGGGCCCCCGTCTTAGTTTATATTCTTCAAAATTTAGAAAAAAACAAAAGAAATATTTTTTTCTGTTTTTTTCTATTTCCAGCAACTCCACGAAAGAAATCAGATAATTTTGCGGAGGTGAAAGCAAGGAAGAAAGATTTTGAGATACTTTTTTATATTATATTCATAAATTTCATGTAACCTGTCTCAAACTCTTCTATGTTTATTTTTGCTAATAGTGATTTCGTATGTTTTGAAATACTTGATATACTCCATCTAGCTGAATTTTTCTCTTCACATTAAAAAATCTAACCCTTCTTGCTCATTCATTATATTTGATTAATTAGACAAAGAAACTTAATTGGTTTTACATATAGTTTGGTTCCAAATTAACCAGCACGTAAAGTTTAAAATTTCACTGATGGGCCCACCTCGGAGGGGGACTCCATCAGTGAAATGTTGCCACAGGCACTTCCGATCCTAGCTACGCCACTGAATACACAACATATATAGCGTTCACATCAACAATAAATATACTATATTTCTAGTTTATATAAAGTTCTTTCTACATTTAAGGCGTCCATGAACTATGATTACTTAATATATATATAGTATTAAAATCCATGAAGCACAAGTTTTGGCGTTACAAAGTAAAAACTACAACTGACCAAGCAAACGTCCTCTTGAGCAGTGCATGTTTTGGGTGTGCCAACCTTCTCTTTGCAGTCCATACAATCGAAACATTTCAGGGCTTCAGATCCAGCCAAAAACAAAATGAACATCAAAGCCAGCAGCAACTTCATCTGTATGGAAATGTTCAATTATATACTGTTATGTTATAATGTTTCGGACCAACAAAGACCCTAGGATCCATTCATGGCTGGTCTACCTAATTGTGTATTGTGCATGTCCTCCGTGGTGGCGGAGAGGACCTACAATTTTAAGTGGGTTCCGAACCACAAAGCCTTAATTTTACTACCTTAAACTATACCCAATCAATCAACATATGCGTCTAATCGATTTTTAAACATGTTTATAGACGTGCTACTAATTATTTTATATACATACATATATATATATATATATACATATATATATAATATACACACATATATATATATATATACATATATATATATATATTTACATATATACATATATATATATAGATATATATATATATAATATATATATATATATATATACACATATATATATATATATATACATATATATATATATATACATATACATATATATATATATTACATATATATATACATATACATATATAATATATACAT
>JAJOZX010010322.1:110000-134187 GCA_023014485.1 Bathynomus jamesi | reverse complement strand
TTGTAATTCTCCTACATAGGGCAGAAACCAATGCCTTGAGAGGGCACCCTCGCAAATCGTGAATATGTACATTTAACTGCAATGACCGCGCAGTATATTAACGTATAGAAACGACGTAAGTATAGAGGGTGTTCTGCACACGAGGAAGAGAAATAACAAACAAATGAAAAATAAGGCACCCGCCCGGGAATCGAACCCAGGATCTTCCAATTGCCGGTCAGACGTGCTAACCACTAACCACGGAGCCACGATAGTCAGAAGTTGTAATTCTCCTACATAGGCTCCGTGGTGCAGTGGTTAGCACGTCTGACCGGCAATTGGAAGATCCTGGGTTCGATTCCCGGGCGGGTGCCTTATTTTTCATTTGTTTGTTATTTCTCTTCCTCGTGTGCAGAACACTCCTCTATACTTACGTCGTTTCTATACGTTAATATACTGCGCGTCATTGCAGTTAAATGTACATATTCACGATTTGCGAGGGTGCCCTCTCAAGGCATTGGTTTCTGCCCTATGTAGGAGAATTACAACTTCTGACTATCGTGGCTCCGTGGTGTAGTGGTTAGCACGTCTGACCGGCAATTGGAAGATCCTGGGTTCGATTCCCGGCGGGTGCCTTATTTTTCATTTGTTTGTTATTTCTCTTCCTCGTGTGCAGAACACTCCTCTATACTTACGTCGTTTCTATACGTTAATATACTGCGCGGTCATTGCAGTTATATATATATATATATATATATATATATATATATATATATATATATATAGCTTTCCAAATGTATTACCCCATCAAAACATTTTGACTAGTTAAGATATTTTTTCAAGAAACAACAAAACTTCTTCAAGAGTTTGAGGAATATAAGATACCCTATGGAATTAAACAGGTATTAAACCCAACACCTTGCTGTTGAAGTAATTACATGTAAAGGTGATGAATCCATAATATGTGGAAAGATTTACATTCATGCGAGTAAGTGCTTAAAAATACTCTTTTTTGTTGTTTTGTTTTTATGTATGAAGAATGAGACTTGTGCGAATGCCCACGAAAACGCCCTCCAAGCGTATTCCATACAGAGACGGATAAGGTCGTGCACAGAGGCACCAACTGAACGAGGGCTAAGAGAGAGTATATGCGATTTTTTATAGGAAAGATCACGAGAAAGGAAATGTCGGGGTTGATAAGAGAAGGGGAAAGATTGAGGTGTATATTGTTGAAGACAAGACTATAGTCGTGTGAAGAATGTGACGAATAGATAGGCGGAGGAACCGTATTTTGATCCAGTGAAAGTCGCATTGTATTCTCTGACCCAATCAGATATAACAGAAAGTTCTGAAGTCAGGTGTTCCATAGTCGTTCTACACGGTTCATAGTGCGACTGTTGAGAAGGAAGCTCCGGGGAGCGGGCTGAGAAGTAAAGTGTGGGGTCATAGGCATAGGAGTGAGTAGGAGAGGAAGGGACGAATTAAAAATTCATTAATAAATAAAAGGAAAAGATTGGCTGACAGAACAGTCCCTGAGGAACACATCTGTTGATAGCTTTAGGTGAAGAACAGAGGTCATCTACAATCGCTGCTATAGGACGGCAAGAGGGAGAATTAGAGGTGAAGACACAATTAGTAGGATAAAATCCACAGGTTGGCAATTTGGATATTAAAAGTTTTCGATATGTCTAGCGCAATAGCAGGAGTTTCACTGAAATCCTGAAAGGAGGAAGACCATGATTCAGGGTGATATGCAAGATCATCATCGATAAAATTACTCTTGGGTCCCCGTACTGACGATATGAAAGAATATTGTGAGAAGAGAGGTGGTTAAGATTCTTCCTATTAAGGTTAGTTTAAAAAATTTTAGATAGGTGAGAAATCAAAACATTTTGACTGAAGGGTTTAGGGGGGTTACCCCTCCTGGAACAGGTTGAATGAAAGCAAACTTTTAGCAGGGAGGTAAAGTACAATATGATAAAGAAATACGTTGGAGTTTGCCTGTCGGGATGTTAGCATTGAAGCGCAAGAACAGGAGGAGCCCCATCAGATCTATACACCATCCAAGAGATGGTCCCCAGATAGGCCAGAAAGAACATTTTTGGAAGCGATTCTAATTTCAGACATGATAAAGTCAGAGGGAGGAGGAGACGGAGGAACAGCATAGGAATCATCTATGGTTGAGGTGGAAGTGAAAGTTTGAGCGAATAGTTTAGCGTTGTCAGGAGAAGATCCGGTTGCTGAGCCGTCGGGGCGGAATAGAGGAGGGAAAGAAGAGGAGATAGAGTTGTTGAAGAGGTTCTTAGCTAGATGCCTGAAAGAGTGTTATGAAATAGCACAATTAGCTCATGGTTATTCAGGAAAGCTAAAGGTATTGGTAGACATTGAAATATCCTAAAATGAAAATTTCAGCAATGGAGAGCGGAATAGAATGTATTCCACTTTGGAAGTGAGGTAGTTAAAGAAATTTAGATAGGCTGTAGAATTAGGAGAAAAAAAACGCAGGTGTATTTAGTTTGATAATGAATTGTAGGCCGTAGTCAGAGGGTATAGAATTCGGGGTTCGGGAATACGTGTACAAGTTAGGTCATTGCATACATATACGTATCATACACCTTTGGAATGAATCTGAGTATAGTGAATGAAAGAGGGTACAGAAATGATGCTGCTGACTGTCATCGCAGGAACCTGAGCTTCAGTGAGGGATGAGGTTTGGAGGAGGTGAGGCGGGTGTTCAGCAGATTGAAAATTCGAGAAAAGACCACGATTGTTGTAGAAGTTTATGAGTCAGACTGAGGAACATGAACATCTCGACTAGGTGGTAGCAGATGGTAAATGACTCTCCTCTCTCCTCTCTCTCTCTCTCTCTCTATCTCTATATATATATATATATATATATATATATATATATCAACCTTTTATGACTAGGTAACGGTGATGTGATGTATTAGGGTTTTGGAATCTCCTGCGGAGTGAGGTTTGGCACTCAGTCTCTCCACTAAAGTTTGATGTCCATACTGCCGACTAGCGATGAGAGACTGAATCATGCGTTGAATGTAGTATACATGATGTGAATATGGATGTTTTGGACTAGGGCTCTAATACAAGGTTATTAGTTCCTTCTGTTAAACTTAATGCGTCTCCTGAAAGCTGACGAGCTACGCTTACTGAACCGTAGTGTTCTTTCAATGTTGCAAGGTTAAGGACATGCATCTCTGTAAGGGTAACTCTGGTCATTCTGCCAGTATCAGACCCAAAATAAAAATGAAACAAATATGTACAAGAATTTAAATGTATATGGGCGAGCCAGCACCAGCTCTTTGCGTAACTAGCCGTGTATAAGAAGTTTGTATAGAACAAAAGCTGCTCTCCTACAAACCTGCACAAAAATTTACGGAACATTGGAAATGAGTGGTGTATAAATGTACTTTTAGAATCCTACATGCGTTGATCGTTCTCACAAGTTATTGTTAACCACTGCATCCGACAATGAGTGTATATATATATATTACTAAAGTAAAGCTTGCTTACATTTCCCCGTTATTGGATAATCGTTGATTTGGAATCGGTACTGAACGAAGCTGTACAAGTGTGTCAAGTAAATTTTGATCGACGTCCATAGCTTGATTGTTTGTGGTACCCAACGTTTCCTAGAAATATTGGATGAAGGAACAATATAGTACTGTGACACGGAAAACTACATACTGTATATGTTATAGTATATAGTTAACAGAGAATATTCTTTGATGGTGATATTATTTGGCTATATCGATTGCTGCTTCTCGAAACTACTAGAAAAACTCTTGTTACTCCGATTAAATGATCTCCGATGGACATCTCCTAAACAGTTTGGCATTAAAAGGTTCCACTCAACTGACCTGTGTATCTATGTACTTAAAGAAACAATATCTAAATACATTAACAGTAATTCAACTATTTATAGCTGTTTCCTAGATATAAGTAATGCATATGATAGGATGAGCCACAATATTTTATTTGCAAAACTAGAAGACAGGAAGGTTCCCATATACATATTAAATTTATTGAAATTTTTGGTATTCCCACCAATCTTTCACTGTTAGGTGGGGCAATGTACTATCCGAGTGTTTTGGCACCTTTTGCGGGGTGAGACAAGGTTCCTTGCTCTCCCCTATGCTGTTTAATGTGTATATTGACGGATTAATGGCTTCACTTAATGAGACAACAGTGGGTTCTTATATAGATAACACAAGGATAAATAACTTAGTTTACGCCGATGATATGGTGATAATAAGTCCCTCTGTTAAAGGTATGGATAATCTTTTTAACGTTACAAAACTAAGATTACGCAATTTCATCCTAAAAGCTGTAATCAGCTAGCTGATATAATGTTTAAAATAAATGGTGAAGTAATTGAGGAAGTACAAGAGTTTAAGTATTTGGGTCAAACTAATACCAGCCCCCTTGAGTGACGACTCGGTTATAAGAAAACAATCTCGAAGTCTGTGTGCTAAAGCGAATATGACCATAAGGAACTCTCGATTCTGTACAAGTGAAGCTAAAGACACTCTCTTTCGTACTTTCTGCTGTAATATATACGGACAGCAACTGTGGGTAAATTATAAAAAAGGATCTGGCAGAATCCTAAATTTGCTGTACAGCAGGTCTTTTAGACTCTTACATAAATTAACCCCGAGATGCACAGCTTCGCAAATGCTTCCTACCCGCAATGCCCCGAGCTTCCCGGAGATAACAAGACCAGTCTAATGCAAAGAATTAAAAAATCAACCAACCAGCTCATCCAAGCTATCCACGAGTCCTCCCATTTACCTCTAAGCTATGGACTTCTTGGTACGAAAAAGTCTGTCTGCAACTCCACTTCGACATTACAGTATTATTTCTAATCAAATGTGTATATTTCTATCCTTAGTATATGAACTGTCATTGTATTAATAATATTTGTCATATGGTCTATAGTCTACCAATAAACCTTTTCATTTTCATTTACAATTCTTATTTTTATCTTTTCAGTACTGACGAAAATCAAAACTAATCCAAACGTATGCCCACATTGTTCAGCCTGTCTCGTTCTCTTATTTCCCATATATATATATATATAATATATATATATATATATAATATATATATATATTACTTATTCGGACTATAGTGGATTTAATTATCCTAGAAGAGTTCCTTGTTCCATGCACGGTCTGTGTGTATCATATATATATATATATATATATATATATATATATACACAGTACATATTATAGTTTATAGTTCAGGGTTGTTCATATGTAATTTCAAGATATAAAATTATTTTGTTGCGTTATGCAGTTAATTTGCACCTTTTTAGCTAATATTCTTCAAATTACATTGTCACGAACATACAGTTTGATCAGGCTTTTATTTTTGCAAACCCACCAAAGGCAAATGGTGGTTGACAGCGTAATAATTTAACTGTAGAAAATATCTGCAGCTTATTTAAAACGTTAGACACGAAATTAAGTCGGTTTATTGTAAATATTTACAAATTATCATTGAAAGTGATGAGTTAAACATTAAAAGTCTTTAATTTCTCTAAAAATGAAACCGTTTAAACTCCGAGCGACTCTTTGTTGAGGAGAGACTAAAAATTTTTATGTATGACACTATAGTATTATGTAATAGCCAAATTATTAGTCTAAATATAGACCGATATTTTGTCGATAACTGATGACTGCAACATAATATATATAATATATATATATATATATATATATATATATATATATATATATATATATATATATTATTCGTGAACCAGAAAGGATTCGAACATCTAGAATGAAATTTCACTCAAAGCCTATCCTTAAAAAATAATGTTTAACATTTAACATGCTAAAAAGTCTAAAATACTCTCAAACTGGTAAAGAGGTGAAGTGTTAACAAACTTTTCGCTGCGAAAATTGCATGGAGAATGAAGTCTACGAGTAGAGTATGGACTTAAATAGTTGCTTCTCACTGTGTTGCAATGCATAGATAGTTGCCAATTTCAATTCGGTGTGTATTTCATTATGCAATTTGTTTAATGTTACCAACAGAATTCATAGTTTGTTAATGAGAAAAACGAATGTTTTTTATATATCCCGTCATGTTTCTTTGCAACGATAAATTAAGGCTCTTCCTTCAATGTTTAATGTTTTCAGACCAACAAAGACCCTAGGATCCACTCATGGCTGGTCTACCTAACTGTGTTCGTAATTGTGTATTGTGCATGTCCTCCGTGGTGGCGGAGGGGACCTACAATTTTACGTGGGTTCCGAACCACAAAGAACATAAGAACATATGAAATTTTTATAGTGGGCACACTAGGGGCCACTTCGGCCCATCGAGGTGGCTCCACTATGTAAAAACTGCCTGTACATTGGCAACAACCAATTTTTACAAAACTAAATAATTATCAATTTAAAACTAATTAATTATCAATTTAAAACTAAAGATAGAATCTCTGGATCCAGAGGATCAAGTCATAATAGACTACTATCCACAAATATGTTACACTCTATATCTATTTATAACCGACATGCAAATATATCAGATCCAAAGAATCCAGTCAATTTCATTACGGTATCCATCAATACCAGTACCTTGCCAACCAAAAATAAGTCACGGTCCATATCAATTGCGGACCAAGTCACAATTTACAACCATATACATTACAATATATATACTTAGGAGGAAAAGTGTAGGTGTGGCTGTAAAGACTGTACAGTAATGTAGAAATGTGTGTGCACCCATTTTGGGTCTCCCATTTAAAGGTGTTTGTGGGGCAAGTGAAGATCATGAGTTTTTCAATACCTCACAGTACTATGGGGGCACCGCTCGGCAGAGGAATCTCTTTAAATGGGGTGTGTAAGGACAGAGAGTATCCCCTAACCCAAGATGCTGCCTCCCTATATCCCACAACACTTGTAAAACTATGTTTTCTTAAATTTGTTCTACATCTTGGCTTAAATAATTTCATACTATGACCTCTAGTCTGGTTATTGTGATCTTTAATGAAAAGAGAATCAAAATCTATCTTATCCAACCCTTAATTTTACTACCTTAAACTATACCCAATCTATCAACATATGCGTCTAATCGATTTTTAAACATGTTTATAGACGTGCTACTAATTACTTCTACCGGCAAACTATTCCAGCTATTTACTATTCTATGCGTAAAAAAGTTTTTGGCAACTGCTGTCTCGAACCTTCTACTTGTCAACTTACACCCGTTATTTCTAGTCCTATTATATTGAGATATTTCGAAAAAGCTATCTCTGTCTACGTTATCGAACCCATTCATAATTTTGAAAACCTGGATTAGATCACCCCTTAGCCTCCTAGTCTCGAGTGTAGTCAATTTTAACTCTTTAAGCCTATCCTCGTACGACTTTGACCTAAGCGACGGAATCATCTTAGTTGCTCGTCTTTGAACTCTTTCGATTTTGTCTATATCTTTGCGCATATGCGGATTCCAAAATTGGATCGCGTACTCCAAATGGGGTCTAACTAATGATTTATAAAGAGGAACTATAATATCGCGCGATTTGTACTCAAAATTCCGAGCTATAAAACCTAACACTTTGTTCGCTTTATTGACCGCTGCTGTACTTTGTTTCGCTACTTTTAAATCACCAGTGACTATAACTCCTAAATCTTTTTCCTGCTCTACGCTTATCAACTCTTTCCCTGACATACTATACGCAAAATTACCGTTACGCGAACCTATATGTAAAATTTTGCACTTATCGACGTTAAATCTCATTTGCCATGTGACTGACCAATCAACGATTTTATTCAGATCATTCTGGATTTTACCTCTATCTTCGTCATTAATCGCCCTACCACCCAGCTTCGTGTCATCCGCAAACTTTGAAACTGTACTGACTAGGCCGACATCTAAATCGTTAATATATATAAGAAAAAGCAAGGGGCCCAATACAGAACCCTGAGGAACGCCACTCGCTACATTAGCCCAACACGACTCCGCTCCATCAACGACCACCCTCTGTTTCCTACCTCGCAACCACTCTTCTATCCAATTTATTACTACACCCCTGATTCCATGAGCCTTAGTTTTTCAATGAGTCTTTTGTGCGGTACGGTGTCAAACGCTTTTTGAAAATCTAAATACACTACATCAACCGCCCGATGACTATCGTAAACGTCAACCACGCTTTGAAAAAATTCTAAAAGATTAGTTAAGCAAGATTTGTTTCGCCTAAAACCGTGCTGCGTATTTCTAACTAAGTTATGCAATTCTAAGTGTTCGACTATACGATCCCTAATTATTGATTCCAGTAGCTTACCTACAACAGACGTTAAACTGATTGGCCTATAATTTCCCGCCGCACCTTTATCGCCTTTCTTAAAGATAGGTGTTACGTTTGCTAACTTGAAATTATCTGGTACGCACCCCTCAGAAATAGACGCATTAAAAATCTTTGTTAGCGGCACAACAATGCTATCTTTTAATTCTTTTAGTTGTATGGGATATATGGAATCCGGCCCCGGTGATTTACGCGTTTTCATTTTATCAATATAGCGCATTACCTCCCCTTCACTAACCACAATATTATCCAAAATATTACCATTATCAAAGGTATTATGTCTATGACCGTAGGGATATTCGTTACATCTTCTATAGTAAAAACTGACGTAAAGAATTCGTTTAGCAAGGTAGCCATTTCCTTGTTTTCAGAAACTAGATCTCCGTTAACATTTTTCAACGGCCCCAAGACACTTTTTACTGGATTTCTATTGTTGACGTATTGAAAGAATCGCTTGGGGTTTTCTTTACCGTCACGAGCTATGGAGATTTCAAATTCGCGCTTGGACTTTTTTATCACACTTTTCGCTTCACGCCTTAGAGATATGTAGTTGTTTCGTAACCACAAATTGTCTTTATCGCACTTATGTAGCCTATAAGCCCTATCTCTACTCTTTATAATGTCTCCTACTCTAGAAGTAAACCACAAGGGCTTGTTATTTACTTTCGCACGCTTAATTTTGTACGGTACACATTCCTCATTTATAGTCCTAAATACTGTTTCAAACGATTCCCACATTAGTTTTGCGTTGGAGTTCCCCATTACGTTTTCCCAATTGACGTGTGACAATTTATTTCGAAATTTACAAAAGTCTGCGTGCTGGAAGTTAGGAATTTTAGTCGAGTTAGCTGGTTTCGAGTGACTTACTGAGAGGACAAACTCTACCATATTGTGATCGCTATTGCTTAACGGTTCTATTACTTGAAGATCAGTAATTAGCCTATCATCCGTAGTTATTACTAAATCTAAAATACTGTCCAACCTCGTAGGTTCCCCAACCTTTTGAATAAGAAAGCTATCCTCGAGAAAATTAACTAAACGATTACCTTCCGCGTCTCCCTGCATTGTATCGTAATTCACGTTGGCGCAATTAAAGTCACCCATAACTAAAGCCTGCTCACTACCTATTATTCTCTTTAGTTCACGATATAACGCTTCGTCCGTATCAGCTGTTTGATTAGGGGGCCTATATATAACCGCAACAACAAGTTTGAAATCGTTCAATTTAAGTTCTGCTATAGTCGAATCTATTGGTTCTGGAATTGTGTGCTTTACTTCTATAACGTTCGCAATATTATCTTTGATATACAACATAACACCGCCTCCTCGCCTACCTATTCTGTTTTTAACAAAAAGTCTATAACCTCTAATTTGATACTCCCCTACAAAGTCACGTGTTTCAGTGCTAAGCCACGATTCATTTATCGCAATTAAATCATAGTCTTTACAAGCAATTAAAGAAAAAAATTCGTTTATTTTATTTCGTAAGCTACGAGCATTTAAGGATAGAACCTTCAAATTGTTTGTAATTGCGACACCTTCGCGAGCGCAGGGGAAATTTGTGGAATTTACGCTGGGACCGTTCGAGTTACGGCAGCCTGAAAAGAAGAGACAGTATTATGAAATAGTCTTCCTAAACGCGCAGCTCCAACGTCATTAAGATGAAGTCCATCTCCGAGGAACAAGTCCCTCCTGCCGTAGAAACTGTTCCAAAAATTCGCAAAATGCACTCCTTCCTGTTGGCAAAGAGACTTTAGGTTATTGTTAATATAGGTCGCCTTGCTGTAGAAATCGTTACGTTGGATAATTCGAGGAAGTATACCTGTTAAAACAATCTTATTAGTTTTTTCCTTTAATCGCTCTAGTAAGTCCCTGTACCTAGCCAGCAGTTCTTCCGATCTAGAATTTAAAACGTTATTAGTACCGACATGAATAACATACGTTGTGTCCTCGGTAATGTGTATTACCGGCAACTTATATTCCAGACATTTTGAAACGTATTATAATGTAATATAACGTTATGGGAAATTTCGCAATCCCTCTCTGTTTGTATAATTCCGGAAAGTTGTTGAAAATGGGGATTAGTAAACTAATGAAAAGAAATTATATTATCAGTGAAACTAATTGCTTACAAGTAGTGTTTTAAAATTATAGAATGATCCAAAACAAATATATTTAATTTGCGGCTATCCATCTCATTAGGCAAAATTTCGTTTTCTTTATTGTAATGTTCGTAGAAAACGGCTTTTGCAGCATTTAGTATAGCACTATTATAAATGAGACTGATGAATTGATCAATTTTCAATCTTGCATATTTCAATAATTTTAAAATAAACGTGTACTTATAGAAATATTATAGTTCGTGTTTTCGTCTACACTTTCTGCATTATAAATACGCTTCTGTTTTAAATTCACGTATAATGAAATTCGTGCTGTAAATGAATGAAAAATTGAATTAGGTATTCGTCACAAATGATGGAATAGCGGCAGTAGGAAAAAATCAACGCTTTTCATTTCGAGTAAAAATATTTAAAATATATCCAACAATGTTACAAGTTAAGGCGTTTTGAAATTAAATTTACATTTGAAACATTATAGAGGAGGCATGTCTGCAGCTATCTCTGAATGTGAATGCCTAACAATGACTAGTAGGTGTTTTTGTTGCTCGAAATAATGTATCACCTGTAGAGTAATTTTGCATGCTGATTCCGGAAATAATATTAGTTTTCGACATTACGTACAGAGTTTCATAAAATGTCATATTTCATGTTACACATGTAAGTAGTTTTTACTAAAACTGATTCAAATTAATTTTGATTAAAAACTAATACGATGTCATTGAATGTGTCCGTCTGCACGGCGACTGCTTACTGTTGGATGTTGAAATGGGATGCTGCAGAATTATTACATAAAAGAAAAGGACCATTGCATTGGCCGCAAGAAAACTAGATAAAGATGGATATTTAATTGACTTTAATAGCATTCTTTCTTTTTAAAGTTGTATGCATTTGTAAATAGCATAACAAAACGAAATAGATACCTAATGTAAATTGAAATAAATATTTATTTATGTAACTGTTTTTCCTTCCAGTTTGCAGAAATTCCTTACGTGATAGTAAAATGCATGCCTTATTCGAAATCAGAGTATTTGATTTATATAAAATCAACTATTAGTAAGAAAACTGCTCTTACAAATTTCTCATTCGCAGACCTGTGTAGTTTATAACCAATAGTTGTTAACAATAATGATTAACTACTACTCGTTACAGTTAAATTACTAGAAAAAATTACATACGTTTTAAAATTGTTTATTAACTAGCCTGGAAAATCTGGTAAGAATGTGAACTGAGATGCCGAATTAACATATATATATATATATATATATATATGTGTGTGTGTGTGTGTGTGTGTATTATATACTGCTGGTAAACTTATCCGATTTGAAATAAGCCAAGAAGCTAACATTATTCTTTAAGATCATAGGTGTTGATTCTCTTATGAAATGGATACTGCGTAAATTTTATTTATAGACATAATAGGAATAAGATAAAAAGACAATTGCAATTACTGGTTTACAGAAAACTTAAGGATAATAATTTGATGTTTACTACCGTGGAAAGAAGTCATGGCGAAGATGGAAATAAATTTGATGATTTGTACTTCTAAAATATAAAATTGTGTAATGTGTTCTCTTTTAAAGCATATATATATATATATATATATATATATATATATATATTTGATTTGATAGTTCACTAATTGATTCTATTCGATTAGGTATGACTAGGCTGAGTTGCCTGATAGCAATATCTGTTTAATTAAAGCATATATTATTCCTCAGTTGGTTTAGAAGGCTGAATTGCCAGTTTGCTTTTATTACGAAGGGAATTGAAATCAATATATTTAATTTAAGTACTCTTACCCCTTAACTGCGGAGCGCACATATTTGTGCGCTCGGTCATCAACGAGGTATTGCGGAACACACATATATGTGCGCCATGAATTTATCGTGAATAACAGCTTGCGGAAAGCACAAATATGTGTGCTCGTCTATGATTCGTTGATTTTGTTTTAACTCATGACGTCAGTCACACTCTGATTGGTTAAAAAATATCAGTACATAAATTAGAACTGTTGTATTTCAGTTATTGCCAGAAATTGCGTGCGTGTGAAGTGTTTTTTTTTGCCTCCCTTATTTGTGACAATGGCAAAACGTAAACCTCAAAGTGATAGTGATTTGCGATTGTTATTACAACAAGATGATGATGATGATTATAGTTTGCGTCTTTCTGATACAGATAGTGATGATGATTTCAATTCCGATACTGAATCTAATTCTGATCAGAGTGAATCTGAGGATATAGCCAATTCAAGTGCAGATTCATGGCGTCCAAATGGTAATGTGCGCAATCCTTTCCCATTTACGGGTGATAGTGGCCCTAAAATTAGTAATAATATAGAAGCAAATGATGTATTAGGAATTTATGAATGTATAGTTACTGATGAAATAATAAAACTTATTTGTGATGAGACAAATAAATATGCTGAAAAGTGTATTTCAGAAAAGAGAGGGCAACCATTTGGAATTCCTAAACGGAGTAGGCTTCATGACTGGAGTGATGTTTCTGTGCAAGAAATAAGGCTTTTTGAAGGCATATTGCTTTTGATGGGAATTGTACAAAAAACAACTTTACAATCATATTTTTCTAGAAAACCTCTACTAGATACGCCCATATTTTATAGTATTGTGAAAAGGGATAGATTTTTGTTGGTGATGAGGTTTTTGCATTTCTCAGACAGTACTGATTCAAGCAATAAACTGTACAAAATTGATGAGGTATTAGACTTATATAAACAAAGCTTTCAAAAAGCTTATGTCCCTTCTCGTGACATTTCAATTGATGAAAGCTTATTACTATGGAAGGGAAGGTTGAGCTGGAAAATGTATATTCCCCTCAAACGTGCAAGATTTGGAGTGGAATGTTTCATGCTCTGTGAAGCCAAAACAGGCTATATATATAACTTTATTATATATACAGGTAAAGGAACACAGATTCCTATAAATGTTGGTGATGTAGATGAAACAAAACAGTCCCATTCAACCAACATAGTCATCTCACTTATGGAAAATATGTTGGATAAAGGTACTTCCTAGGTCTAGAAAATTTTCTGTATTTTTCTGTATTTAACAAATATATTTTCCTCATATATATAGTCTAAATCAAGTTGAACAATAATAAATGTTGATACATCATCGAAAAAAACTATATAAGCAACACAACAAACAAAATTTCGGTAAACGCCAAATTTACAAAATTTGGGGAAAATGACTCCGCACTGTGCGTTCGTTTTCGTTCGGAGCCTCACGCAGCTAAGGGGTTAATACGTGTACATATATATGTAATAATAACAATAAATCAGTATTAGTAATAATATTTAAGTGGATATTTAGAGGAGGATAACAGAATTGATGCTTTAGTTTTAAAGCCGCATTACGCAACTTGATGTTCTTTTAACACATGCAATTTTATAACGAAATTTGATGTACAGTAAAATTATTAATTCACATACCAGAAGATAGCATGTGAAAGTGAATGTGATGGTATATATCGATGTAAATAACAGAAAACTACATATTTAAAAGTAAATAAACAAATATGCATGTGTTATGAGTGTATAAAAAAGTTCTTGTATTTGAGGATCATCTCGTTTGAAAATAAGTCAGTTTCCCTTAAAAGAGAGAGAAATCAATTTATTTAACTTAAAATAATAAATGTTCATTTTATTTTTCATAATACAGATATTAAACAAAGAACTTGTTTTCGATTTAAAATATGTTCAATCTGATTTTGATTTATGTATTGTTCGCAATTTGTTAACATATGAAAGTTGGATGTGTTGATGTCAATGCATACTCTCGTTAGGCCTATTAAAACCTTTCAGATATTCATTTTAAGTTTTCATTTCTACTGTCTGGCGGAACTTGCCTGAACAGAAAGTACTCGAATGTTTGTATGCTTTTGCATGTTTGTTCTTGTTTGTCTTATGAAAGATCCCCCCACAGGAGATTTTTCTCGTGAAAGATGGCAAGGATGATTTTTGAAGGAAGATGAATACGAATCCTTTTTAATTTTTTTTTTTTTTTTTTGAAGGAAGGTGAAGACGAATCTTTTTTTTTTTTGACCATGAAATACCTCATAAAGGAGGGACTGTCATGAAGGACGCTGGAGGACCGCCATGAAGGACGGTGAGGGGGAGAAATTTTCAAATCGATCCATTTCTGTCACATTTTGCCAACATACTACTGCATCCTTCAGCCTTGGAGACCTTGTTTTCGGCTCTCTCCTTCTATGAAGGGGTCACTTTTGCGAGCGATCACCCTTGGCCCACTTCTGCCTACATAAAAAAAGTAGAAAACTGGATAGAAAAGCATAAGGTTCTCCCCGCCAGAGGCGGGTACTGAGAAAGAGATTCCCTGTAACACATACAAAACCTTGACACCACTAATGTAATATTTAGTTTGCGTAACTAGGGATTTTAGTAATCCCTAGAATGTTCAGGGACTTCATGTAATCGCTGTGACCGTCAGCGATTACATGAAATCCCTAAATAATTTAGGGATTACATGAAATCACTGATTTTTAGGGTATTTTGTTACACGAATGTTGAAGAATTTTTTTATTCTTGACAAAGAAGAATGAGACGTGAATTTAAAAATTAACCAACTGGTTAGGTTAATTGAATGCCCTGTTAGGTTAACTGAATACCCGGTTGTCACCTGAATGCCAGGTTAGGTTAATTGAATACCCGGCTAGGTCAACTGAATGCCCGGTTAGGTCAGCTGTACGGCCTTGACTATTGGTTAGGTTAAGTCGTGATATTTTCGTTAGTTTTAACTGAATGCCTGGATAGGTTAATTGAATGCCCGGTTAGTTTAATTGAATGTCCGGTTAGGTCAACTGTACGCCCTTGACGATTGGTTAGGTTAAGTCGTGATATTTTCATTAAAACTAACAAAAATATCACGACTTAACCGAACCAATCGTCAAGGGCGTACAATTGACCTAACCGGGCATTCAATTAACCTAACCGGCATTCAAAATTTTGATAGCCTACGTTACGCGCAGGGTTACGTATTGTAAGCCTGCAAACTGCGTGGGATCCGTTCAGCGGGAGCTGAGAAGTTCGGGACAGACAGACAGAGAAAGACAGACATCGTCCACTTCGCTCTTACTTATAAGAAAGATTATGACGGTATCAAACTCATTGCTACAAATGTATTCTGGGATGTTCTTAACTGAATTTTAGCTTAAAATGGAATATGACATGAATTGTGCAGGGTTTTTTTTTATGGATAACAAAAATCAGTTCAGTGGTTTCGTGTAATCACTGGACGTAAAATCAGTCATTTCACGAAATCCCTACAAATTTCAGGGATTTCATGTAATCTCTGGCGGTCGCAGCGATTACACGAAAACCCTGAACATTTTAGGAATTTCATGAAATCCCTAGTTACACAGATTCCCACAGTATATATATATATATATATATATAAATTTAACTGCAAACAACGCGCAGTATAATTAATGTAAAGAACGACGCTTGTGTAGAAGAGCGTCCCGCACAAGACGTTCGTTCTTTCTCCTCGTCTTGTGCGGACCTCTTCTACACAAGCGTCGTTCTTCACATTATATACACACATACACACACTATATATATATATATATATATATATATATATATATATATAGAGAGAGAGAGAGAGAGAGAGAGAGAGAGGTTCTTACAGCTACTGTTGTTCTCTAAGAATGAAATTTTTCAAAATCTAAAATTCTCCTCTTCTTCATCGACCAAATGTCAAATATGAAATTCATTTGAGCTAATTAAATTTTGGAATGTCGCTTGTTGTCATTTAATTCTTTATAGGATCATTTATATTTCGTCGAAATATCTTCAAATGTTCAAAAGTTCAAAAGTTATGTCACTTTTGAATTTGGTACAACTTTTAACTGCGTTTGCTGGCGTTTTTTTACTTTTGTCGCTTAGCCACTTCTTCCTAGGAGGGCCTCATATATATGATAAATAAAGAAAACAATATTGTACTTCAGATGTAGAGCGTACAATTAGTCAAAAATCATATGTATTACTAAAAATAGTCCAAACGGACCAAATTTAGAGTTGCCGAAAGGAAATCTGGTGTTTTTTTTTATTTTTGATTCTCTCTTAATCCATTAGTTAGTGGCCATTGGTTGAATTTCCTATCGACAAAATTGTTTGTCATTATTGCGTCACTTTTTCTTGTATTCACGTGATCTTCGGTATGAGTCCTTTTAAAAGGAAATATTGTTATAATGTTATAATGTTTCAGACCAACAAAGACCCTAGGATCCACTCATGGCTGGTCTACCTAACTGTGTTCGTAATTGTGTATTGTGCATGTCCTCTGTAGTGGCGGAGAGGACCTAAGATTTTACGTGGGTTCCGAATCACAAGGCCGTAATTTTACTACCTTAAATTATACCCAATCTATCAACATATGCATCTAATCGATTTTTAAACATGTTTATAGACGTGCTACTAATTACTTCTACCGGCAAACTGTTCCAGCTATTTACCATTCTATGCGTAAAAAAGTTTTTGGCAACTGCTGTCTCGAACCTTCTACTTGTCAACTTACACCCGTTATTTCTAGTCCTATTATATTCTATTCATTCAAAATGGATCGAGTTTAGAATCTTTTAGATTGCCTCATATCAATGACTCATACCGAAGATCACGTGAATACATGAATACAAGAAAAAGTGATGCAATAATGACAAACAATTTTGTCGGTAGGAAATTCTACCAATGGGCACTAATGGGTTAACAAAGGTTTCGTTTCTATTAAATACCCAACCCTACAAAATACCCTACGACCCTTCACAGTGTCGATTCCACTTTGAAAAGTGGAGTTGAAGAGAGTGGGTTCGCTCTCCGCGCTCTCTTCGGTTAAGAGGCGCCTTTCGTTCAACGTGGGGATAGAAGTGAAGTAAAGGGGCGTTTCCAGTAATGGGCCCGCCTACTGTTGACCCTGACCTTAACCTTTATATCTTTACCTCACCTAAGATAAGAAACTTCAAATTTGAACTTAACTAGACTGCAATACAACAAAACGCAATTTGAGGATTTCCGGTCTACGTCAATCGCATGTGTGCACTAGTGCTTGCATAATACCGAAAATTTTCAATACCGGTATTTGGAGGCAATTATGCTAATCCCGGTAGATACCGGTATTATGAAAAAAATAATTTATTTTGATTTATTATGGTGCCACCCTACCAACCCTCCCACAAGTCTGAGGGACTTGCAGTACTCACCATATTTACTATAAATTAATGACCCAACTCCAAATAGATGGCATTCTATTCGAAAAAGTTTATACAGTAAATTACTAAATTGTAATAAAAATATTATTTGAATTTTTTTTTTAGCATATTATTATACAACTACTGGGGTAGATAGAAATTATTAGTATCTAAATATTTATTTCTTAGTTTGATTTTGAAAGTATGCTTTGAGGAAACAAAGAGCATCTAGGGATTGTTCAGATAGACTTGATCTCAGTTTCGTCAGAAACAGGCCTGCAGCAGAAAAGGCTCTTTCTGATTCTGCACTTGTAGGTTTAATTGAAAGCAGTGCCTTGTACAGCTTCTCTAAATTCTCACTTCTCTGTAAAGTAACTTCCAAGCTTTTAAATTCATTAGTAACATCAAAATCAATGGAATTTTTTTTAGATGGCACTTTTCCTAGTTTGTCCATTTCTTGCATGTATTCACTCAGTAATGAATCTACTTCCACTTCAGTCTTATCGGAGGACTAAATTGCCTAAATTTTACAATAGCAATTTTTGTCAATACCGAAAACCTATAATATCGGTATCGGTATTATTTGTACTTCTTCAATACCGGTATTAATACCGGTATTTCAATACCGGTTTTAACCCCTAGTGTGCACGCACGTAGGCAACGAGGCATAAGTGGGGTCGAGTGTGTGAAAATTCACGGATGAAGTGGGGTAATTTTTTTGAGGTAATACTTTCGATACCTCGGAACATTAAAAATTATATTACAAATTCTAGAAACAAAACCAACCATTTTTACTGTCAGAAAAAAAGACATTGATCCTCATTAGGTTAGGTTAGGTTATGCTAGATTAGCAAGTATCCCTCCAATTAATAAATACAGAAACCACCATTCGAGCCCTTAATTGCATCTGAAACACTGATCACGCCCTTCTAAGATTAAGTTATGTTAATTAGTTTTTTAGATATATAGAGATGCGCACATATATGTATGTGTGTATGCGTGTGCGTGCGCTATGAAATATGTTCACAAATTATACAGGTCAACAAAAAAAAATTTTTTTTTCGTTGCCAAGGAAATTCGTACGAATTTAGGGTATTTTGGGGTTGCTGAATTCCAAAATGAAAGTAGTTTTTCCGATTTGGCTCTAGTTCTTGAGATAATGAATACCCTCAATTAATAGGAAACGTAACCATAACGCGTGCATATGGGAAACTACCGGAACATTCTAGATGGTGAGACCGAATAAAGTGCCATTATGTATTTCATGTGTTTACTTTTGTATGATTTGAGAAAATTTCAATGCGATTTGTAAGTAGGCTCCGCCTGAACATTAAATTTTTTGCATTTTTACGTGTTTCAATGGGGTACCAATTATCTCATAAATTAGAGCCAATCTAGCAAAACGATGTCATATTCGCAATCAGCACCACAAAGTTACCCCAAAATCACTCTAATATGATTGGCAATAAAATGAGTGTTGACCAGTGTTATAAGGAAACGAAGTTCACTCACAGCTTAAAAGTTGCGATTTTAGACGATAACCAAAGCTGTGTGTGTGTGTGTGTGTGTGTGTGTGTGTGTGTGTGTGTGTGTGTGTGTATTATCATGACATACGTTCACAATTATAAGGATAAGGTATGTGAGGTACGACCATCGCTTCAGAGACGAAGTTCACTGATGACAAATTCTTTTTCGTTCTTTCACGGAAGGCGAAAAACCACTCTTAAAAATCCTTTCTTTCAACAGAAAAAAATGCTCAATTTGTTTCCCTACAAATTGGGGGTCATTTTTCACACAATAACTTGTTTCGCTCATAACCTTTTTTTTTTTTGGTATAATGCAGTTAAATTACATTATATATATATATATATATATATATATATATATATATATATATATATATATATATATATATTATATAGGAAGGAGGGCCAAAGGCGAGCGTCCGCAAAAATGTCCCCCTATGTAAGAAGGAAAGCGACGAAATCAAAGTCTCTGAGAATCATAATACCTTTTTTTTTATAAATTTTGAGAAGATTGTGTACAATGCATGTATGTGTTGTGAAGAATAGAGAGAAGTTTGTGTTTGAGAGCATGCTGGACTGCTCACAGGGTTGACGAGACACGGAAAAAGATCAGCTAAAGGGAACAGTGATAGGAGAAACAGGAGTTTCAGCACTCCCTGTCTCCTGCCAAACATCACCCCCAACCCCGAATTACTGGTGTTCTCTCTCTCTCTCTCTCTCATATATATATATATTATATATATATATATAATATATATATATACAGGGCGTCCCAAAAAAATGTATACACACTTTAACAGCTGATAGCTCAATTGATGTTTCTTTCTTTCCAAGTTAAACCCATTAGAATTAATAATGGCAGTCAGACTAAGCTTTGAACAAAGGAAATTCATTCTAAAATGCTACTGGAAGTGTGAAAACGCAGTTGAAGTGCAAAGACAGTTTAGGAGGGAGTTTCAAACTGATCCACCAACGCGACTTACCATCACTCGAATTAGAGATAAGTTTGAAGCCGATGGAACTGTTCAGAATGTCCACAAGAAGCGTTCCGGAAGACCACGGACATCGACAAGCCCCACAAAGCAAGAAAGTACTGGAAACGTATCACCAAAGTCCAAGAAAATCTGTGCGGCAAGCGAGTCGTGAGGTAGGAATTTCAGAATCGTCTGTCCAACGCATTTTGAAGCGCTGTCAATGGAAAAGTTACATTCCAAGATTAGTCCATGCTATTAATGAAGATGATGATCCGGACCGAAGAGTGGAGTATTGCGAGTGGTACTTGGCACGATGTGGATGTGGATTGGACGAAGGGGTTTCGTAGAATACCCTCCGCGTTCACCAGACCTCACACCACTAGACTTTTTTTTATGGGGATACTTAAAAGACAAAGTCTACGCTATAAAACCTGCAACAGTCGCTGAATTGAGAGCAGCCATTGAACGAGAATGCACACAAATACCAAACGAAATGTTTCGTGATGTTTGCGATTCCATTGCTTCGCGTTATCAGCAGTGCCTGGACCAGAACGGACGTCAGTTTGAAAACAGGCGTTGACAAAACAATTAAATAATGTCTGTAGATTCTATTACATTTTGAAAATGAAATGTATTTTAATAAACACTGCCTTTATAAGTATTTAAAGTGTGTATACATTTTTTTGGGACGCCCTGTATATATATATATATATATATATATATATATATATATATATATATATATAATATAAAGAAAGTGGTTGGTAGATAAATGGGTACCCTGGGTAGCCTAGTGGTTAAAATGCTGGGCTGCTGGTGGGGTGTGTCGGATTCCACGTTAAACTGTAGGTCTAAGGTGGAGTGAAAAGCTTGACCTTCGTCAGAATGAACAATTCGGGCGGAAACAAACCAAAGGTTATAATATATATATATATAGAGAGAGAGAGAGAGAGAGAGAGAGAATGTTGGTGTTGTTCAGTCTCCTTCGTCATGTGACGTTGGAAACCTACAGCTTTACGTAGTATATGAACCAACTAAGGGACGTTACATCATTTAAACGCGGAGGAGGATTACCCATCCAACGACTCAACAGACCCAACGTCGCTCAACCTCGCTGATCTAGAAGGAAGCGATACTGCGATATGATCACATGACGTAGCTCTATTAATGAAAAATTTGAGTATAGATTCAGCGTTATTGTCTATTAATATGTTGGGCATTTTATGAACGTTAATGACAAGATTATCAAAAGAATCATGACCTACATTGGTTTTTTATATTACATTAGAGAAGGTAATGCCCGATGGAGTTCAATCCGGTGAAGGGGTAAATCCACGGGGAAAAAAAATGATTTTCGGTTTATTTCGCCCTTCCTTCAGTAACGAGCAGGATTTAGGAGTGAGACGTCATTGGGCAATCGCATTTGTCCTTCAGATACGCCCGTGATTCGTTTCAATTAAGAGTTCATCTTGCAATACGTTCTGGACGCTCAGTTTTAGCTGTTTCGAGGTCATATTTTCTAGTCTTTAAAGTTGATTTGAAACATCTTTTTACTTTAGTTTTTAGTTCCAAGCCCGGGTTACACGTGGAGGTGAGAAGAGGAGGGTAGTAACTAGTTTGGATGATGCTCTTGGCTGCATCCGAGGTAAAATTGCTATTATCCGATGGCACCTGAGTCCTCTTAGAAACCAGCTGAGCGATGAGAGTAAAGCAAAATAGACTGAAGACCTTCTTTCGCCATCGAGCAGGGATGCACGACCTTTTTTAATGAAGGGTCAGATAGTGTTGTTGGCTATTCACCGCGGGCCGCATATTGGTGGATGCCAAATACTTAAAACAGTCTTTAATCATTTAAGAGAAATAATGACTATTTTCTTTTATAAGTTATATTTTATTCCATAACTTTCTAATTTATCATTTATTGGGTCTGTAACTGTTAAATATATTTATATTAGACTGTGATAATTTAAAATAGCTATTGCAAAAATCTATTTCATTCAATTTAAAATTTTTGTTTGTAGCTGGACAGAGGTTGATTCTCCCGCGAGCCAGACTGGGCGCGGGCCGCAAGTTGCGCATCCCTGACGGAGAATTACCCCTTCGTTGGATTAAAGAGATTCATCGTTGGCACGTTTTGGTTCAAGGGTCGAGAACCTTTAACAGTTTGAGAGCCACGTTAGGTCATATAAAAAAATTTAGGAATAAAGATCGGGAAGTATAAGTTTGCGGTTGTTTATAGGCTTATAATTATACGATAAACACACTTATATGGCTAACGATAAGTACATAATTAAGTTAATATAAGAAATTTGTGTGTCTCGTATTAAAAATAATAATAAAAAATAAAAACACTAATACATATTAAGAATAACAACATTTGAAACAAACATTCGTTTCATTTTATATTTCCTTGACTTTATTATTAGTGAAGTATTTGATATATATTTACAGTTTCAGAGTCACAAGAATGGGTCTTCGAAGCTGCAGGTTCCCGACCCTTCGTCTAGTCTATTCCTTTGGAAATTCATTATTCTTGCTAACATATTTAGTTTATCTTAATTCCATTTTGCATTGCACCATTTTACATTCAAATGTTGAGAACAACAATGGTTTGAGATTAAGTTAGGCTTATCGATGACGTCAAACGACATTTTGTTGGTAATAATGATGGTGTTATTGATGATGTCGACAGTGTTGATGATGATGACGATGTTGATGACAATAATAATAATAATAATAATAATAATAAAATTATAATAATAAACTATTACTGAGTATTTTCCCATTTTTTCCCGAGTATGATAAAAGAATAGCATTTGAAACTTTTAAACTTCTTTCAAAATTCCCCAAACTGCTTTTTGAGATAAGCCAAAAGTTCCATTCCAACTTGGAAACAGAACCAACATAATGTCTGTCCAGAGATTAATTTTTTTTTTTTTTTTTTTTTTGCGGAAATCATGCAGACGTTTTTACAAATTACAGTCATATATACACACACACACGCACAATATATAACAACATATATATATATATATATATATATATATATATATATATATATATATATATATCAGTATATATATATATATATATATATATATATATATACATATACAGTATATATATATATATATATATATATATATATACAGTATATATATATATATATATATATATATATATATATACACACACACACACACGAGGGTACTTCAATAAGCATCCGCACTTTTTATTTTAGTGATACTATAGTATATATAAATATACTCGGAATAACGAGCCAAACTGAGATCTATAGGCTTATTTAGGCTACTCGTAGCTGTCACATATCGTACGAGTAGTGAGCATGGCTGCGCCGCTTTCAATTTGTACTCATGAAGAACAGAGATCCGTGGTTCGTTTTTTGTGGGCAGAAGGTGTGAAAGGAGCTGAAATTCACACGCATTTATGTGCTCAGTATGGGAATACTGCGTTACCACGGCGAAGTGTGTACGAGTTGATTCAAATGTTCAAGGAAGGTCGGACATGTGTGACAGATGCTCAGCGCTCAGGACGACCGTCAACATCAACCAGTGGTGACAAGCAGGAAGAAGCCAGAGCCATGATTTTCGATGACAGAAAATTAACAAAAAAAGAAATTGCATCTTCATTAGACATCAGTCAAGGGTCAGCCTATTCGATAGTTCATGACATTCATGGCTTTCACAAGGTTTGTGCAAGATGGGTGCCCAAACAGTTGACGGAAGAGCACAAGCGTAATAGTATGGACGTCTGCTCTCGTCTTTTGGCGCGGTAACATAATGAAGGTGAAAACTTTTTGGAGCGCATTATCACTGGAGATGAAACCTGGATCCATCACTATGAACCAGAAAGCAAACGACAGAGCATGCAATGGAAGCATCCAACATCTCCCGTTGCAAGGAAGTTCAAAGCGCAGCCGTCAGCAGGTAAAGTTATGCTAACACTGTTTTGTGATACACGAGGCCCTATCCTTGAACATTATCTAGATTCTAGAGCGTGTAA